>WEIV01016262.1:110545-186423 GCA_013390005.1 Calyptomena viridis | reverse complement strand
GGAGTGTGACACTGGCAGTTGTGCTTCTTCAACTTTAACCATTTAAATAAAAAACGCTACTAAATTGTTTGTCACAAGGTAATTGTTTGTCACAAGTCTTCCCATGGCAGAAATATTATTGTTACTGTTTATACGTTTTTAAAACTTTTATCAACTTCCTCATAGACAGTCAGTGAATACATGTATACTTAAGGGATATGGATGATCTGTTATTTAGTCTTGTCATTCGTCCAAATGTTCCAGAAGAAAGGCACAACTTAGTTCTTTGCTAAGAAAGTCTATGTGAGGACTTAGGAAAGCTCAGAAAAGTCTTAAGAGAATTCATTGTCTTATGTTAAAAAGATGAAAAGGAAGTTGGTAGGGTCTTATTTTGCAGAATACAGAGTAAAATTTTTAGTGTTTATTTAGTCCCTTCACACCACTGTGATGGGTAAAAGAGTGGTTGAGAAAGAAGTCAAGAACATTTATGTTCCCTTTAAAGTCTGTTTCCACGGACTTTAAATGTCACCATCTAACACAGCTCGTAATCATCTAGTTTGGCATCTTCCCTAGTGCTGCACTGTGCTCTCCTGGGTTCATGCTGAGCTGTCTCTAGGCGAGGGGGGGTCTGCTGGGGCACAGGTAGGGTCAGGGTATTATCCATCCTTTGGATAGAGATTGGTCTTGTCACAATCTCAGAGTCTGGGATCACTTCAGTTATGCCCCTGATGGGGAACCTCTTTAAAGGCACAAAAAGGCCTACATGTCATAACAAAAGAAGCACACAACGTGTGTAAACACTTCCTTCACACGAAAAAGAGGCATCTCATTTGGAAATGGGTCCATACAAACTCAGTATTGAAATGCTATCGTATTTGGATGAGGAACAGCTTCCCCAGGCATAAGGGTGCTCTACAGGGCCGAGTTCCCACTCATTGATGCCTACTCTTGGCAAAGTGTCTGCAAGACTATTTCAACTCTAACAGCATATTTTATTCCCTGCCTACCACACACAGGTATAAATGACTACCAAAAAACATGGCAATAAATTGCAACATTTGAAGGTTTCTCAGGAACTTTCCGTAGTAATGTAGACAGCCAGAGCTGACATCTTTGTTTTATGGATGAGTACGTTGAAGCATGGAGAGAGACTTGCCCTGCTAGAATTAGAGGCAGTTCTCAGAATAGGGTGTAGGTGTATCTAGGGACTCTCATATTTTAGTGACAGAACTGACACTTGTGTGTAAAATGTCCCTTTTCCATCGCTACTCTACTGCCACTCAGCCATTTCTATTCAAGGCATGTTATTAGCAAATCTTGTGGGGACCCCCTTGAGATTTTTGGCTGATAACTAGAAGAAACTCCTTTATGTTCATAATGATAAAACAAAGCATCAAGTCATTTGAGTTGATTTTACCCAAGACATTTCCTGAATTATTGCTCTCTCGCAGCTGTCATGGGCTTGAAGCTTTCAAAAGCCCATTTTGTTTCTGCTCATAGCTCTTTCATCGTCAAAGACTTGTGCTGTACCCCTGGGTTTGCTTGTGCAGCTCAAAGAGGAGCAAGCGATGCAGCTCCTCAAAGTTAAACAAAAAATCCTCATGGTTAATGAACTTGTCTAATTTTATGCAGAAAATGCTACCATCTTTCCTTTTAAAACTCACTCCAAATTCCAGGTTGATACCAATGGGGATAGTTTCAAAAGCACCTCAGACTCGGATGCAACTCCCTTTGACTTTCAGCCAGACCTATACACTCTTACACACTTTCTGTGGGGGAGATTTTCAGCTGTCAAAGCCTTTCAGGCAGCATCACAAACCCACCTGGCTTCTCTTCAGCAATATGACCAGCCAGGAAAAATCAATGCCTCTCTACTTAGCTGTGTAAATCCAATTTACTGTAATTACCCATGTAAGAAAGCGATATGGCTCTACTTTAAGGCCCTCCGGAGCTGCTTTATGATCTTTCTGTAGTATTTTATCCATGTTGTGGTATATTTTTCTCCACATCTTGAGCAGTGAGTGAATATGAAACTAAAAAAAACCCCAAACAACCTATATACAAAAAGACAAATAACACCCCTAAAATTATTAAATTCCTATGTAGGTGAGTGGGTAGAAATGCTCTTGCCTACTCCAAAATCAAGTTGACCTAAATTATACAGTATAGATTATTGCATCTAGGATAATAATGGTGTGCTGGATGTAGTGGAGTGATTTTAAACCAAGGGCATACAGCCTTTGCTGAGATCCAGACAGGTTTCTTAATCTGATTTATGATGCAAAATTTAGGTCAGGTGGATTGATTCCTAATAGAGATATAATGAATCAAAATTTCTAGAATGGCTTTATTTTGCTCAAAGGTGTCAACAAGCTGTACTTTTCTATTTGTGCACCTGGCGTGTAATGATTCTCTTGCAAAAATCATAATCCATCAAGTTCTCCATTCAAGAATATCAATCAGTGCCAGGAACAAGCCTATTTTAGCCAGGAGTTCTCAGTCATTTTGTTTTCCTCTTTATGAACACATAAAGCGCTGTGATATTTAAATTGTGCTTTGACATGTAATCATTAAATGTTTGAAAATGTCTCATTCAGTTTTTGTTGCTTCATCCTTTTGCTTACACTGCTTATTGGTTTGCCATTGTTTCTGGGGTTTTTAGTATAGATACCCAGCTTTCAATAGCTGTTTTCTGAAAAGAAATTTGGTTTTAGTACTAGAAGGGTAAAATTAAAGGTAATGAGATGTCGGTTCCTGCTTTAATGGAAATTAAAACAAACCAACCCAGACCTTTCTCTTAACATACCTATCTTTGATATAACAAGTCAATATGAAGATGACTATCACAGACCTTGTCATGTAGGTATGAATGTAGATCTGTGGCAGCTTCTTGCTAAGATTTGTGTCCTATGTGTTTTCCTGTGTTATGGTTCGTTTGTTTTTGGGTTTTTTTTTGCCAGGGTGAAAGCAAAGTTAGCTGATTTGGCCACTGTAAATCCCAGCCTTCTGACAGTGTCATCTGCTGGGCAGTTTTCCGGCTACATGTGAGGAACTGACACAGGGATTTGGACTGGAAACACAACAAATCCCTTATATTCAACAGTGGCTCTGGGCAGGGCTGGGTGTGATGGGGCATAGTTATACTATAAGTAGATATTCAGGCACAGCATTATTTATTATGGCTGGAATTAATTGTTGTAAACAATAACAGTGACTTTTTTCTAGCCTTGCTGAAACAATGTGCAAATGTCTAAGCTAAAACAACAGCCTGGTGCAACAAGGAGATATGGAGTTATCCTTGGAGGAGCAATGCCTTGCTTAAAGGGTTAGGTCTAAGTAATGACATTATTTTTTAATGTGGTCATTGAGTTATGAAAATCAATTTAAAAGAGGCTTAAGGTGGACACCTCTACAAAGCATGTTGAATTAGTGTCTGGGAAGGGCATTAATACTCACTGTGCTCCTGAGAGTGTGCTGCTGTTAATAAAAAGTCACTGATAGTATAGCAAAGGTTGGTCACTTCATAGTTTCAGCCAAAACTGAGCTTGGTGTTGTGATCACAAATACCTTGCTTTAGCCTCCACAGGCTACTGCCATCATCAGCCTCTTCCCTGAAGCATCCTCTGGCATTACACAGATGGTCAGGGACTAAGTGAGGACTGGAGGTGATCTTCATATCTCTTTTCCCTGTGTGAGAAAATTGCTGTTTACAGGATGATTAGAAACCCTGGGATACAGGAGAGCCCTGTCTCCATTTCCCTGTTTGGAAGCATCCACAGAAATGCAGCTTTTCCCTCTGTACACTCCCATGTAAACAAGTTGAAAAGAATGGGCTGCTCTATTAAGTGCCATTTGCTGCACTGGATGCAGGCAGCTATGAGTAGCTTGTAAAATGTTTGTATCTTTATTGCAAACCCCCACAACACACACAAATCCAATGGCCCAGCCTTGTGAACATGCTCAGACCTATCCCCCTCCAGCACATGGCAGGCTGAGATGCTGCTTGCCTCCAGCCTTCCTGCAGATCATCCATTTTTTCCCCTCCTCTCTTGTAATTCTGGTGTGTAACTGAGAAAATTATACATCATTTTTTCCTTGGTGTAAATTGATGCAGCTGCCTTGGAGTCGGTGGGGCTGTGCCAGATTGTACCAGCCATGAGGTTGGCTGGGAGCCAGCACTTGGCACAAACTTCCTGAAAGCTGTGTACAAACAAGACTTGTCACTATGTATGTTATTGCCTTTTTGTTTGGGATATAAATATGTCCCATATATGCCGGCAAGCCTCTTGTTTGCTATTTCAATGGAGAATCCTGTAAAACAGCTGTCATGCTGTCTCCTGTCAAATCAGTTACAGATGTATGTGTCCTTCCCCATAACAAACAGGTATGAAATTGTCTTTATGCACTGTGCCAGCCCTTGTCACCAGGAATGCAAACTAGGGGAGCTTGGGAAAAAAATCACCCTGAAAGCTCTGATGGAGCACCATGAAAGTTACTTATATCACTTCAAAGAGACTTACAAGCAGAACATTTTGGGGCAGGAATTAATGAATTAATGGTGATGAGTGTAGAAAAATGGGGTGAACTCCTTGCTGGTCCATAAGGCCACCTTCCTACACAAGTTGCAGGTGCAAGGTGGCAAAGCAGCTGTTGTCCTGCACAGGGTTAGAGCAGGACACTGGAAAACACTCCTTCCTGCATCCAGCAAGATGGATGCATATTTTGAAACTAACTGTCTGTGTAAGAAGGTAAGCAAGAAGTTTCCACTAGAGTGGAAAGAAAGAAATCTGTCAGGATTTCAGGAGTGTTATGCCTTTTATGAATCCTGGACGCATTATGTGTCTTGTTATTGCTGGGGAGGGGTTGCTAATTTTGACAATTTTCTTCACTGGGTGACTTTAGGTGAGAGTAGGCCAACAGACATCCTGCTTTGAGGGACCTCAAGGACACCTTGAATCAAGTACATCTTTATTCAAGGGACCCAAAATATCTTGAGATCCTTGATGGAGAACTCTTTCCCACCCTGTGCTCCCTGCAGGCCAGCAAGATCAAGAAGATCTGAGGAAGCATGGGGTCATGTGTCTGAGTGTCCAGCTTTTCCCTCACCAGAATTTGATAAAAAACCCCAGTGTGACACATGTCAAAAGCCACTCAACCACAGACTTCCTCTTACACTCAGCACTACCCGCAGGACAGTCAGTCTTCAATATGGATGAGGAATTAAGCTTAGTTTATAATTTTTGGGTCTTTTTGCCTCTACACTTATCTCCCACCTTGTACACCAAGTACTTGTATGGCACACCTTCTGTTTTCAGTGAAGTGCTTCTTTCCCAGTGGCTGCTTCATATGAATTGTCGGATTGTGAAAATCTCCCTTGCACAAATGAGGCAGATTTGCAGAGATGAGGATCTGGCCCATACATTTTATTCACATTTTCTTAGGCCATGTCTCTGAGGTGGATAATGATGAAGCTGACAGCATCAAATAAATTGCCTATTAGCTATTAGTATCTTGTTTCATACAATAACACTCAAATCTGCTTACATCTGACAGCCGTGTGCGAAGGTTTGGGAGGTTTGGGGTATCCATTAGGGATAATTTTTTACAAAGACTCAGTAGCTCAAAAACAAGTAGTTGGGGTCACACACTGACAGTGGGGTGAGGAGCCTCTCAAGACAAAGCTTCATTGCTGATGTAGTTCTCTGCACTGAGCATGAAAAGAGCAATGTCTTGTGGCTTGGACACTGTAGCTGATGAATTACCCGTCTCCTCCCCACTTCAGCGATGTGCTGTCAAAACCATAAAACTCTTACGAAATTCTGTTTGCACCTGAGCCAAGAATGTTGAAACTGTGTGGTGTACTACCAGGACCATTGGTCATACAGCAATTAGTGAAATGCTTCTGGGCACAGAACACTGCACGCAAGTCAAACCTCTGAGACAGGGTTTTAAACAGGAATGATGAAAACAGAAATCCAACAAGAAAAGCAGAGCAAGAAGGTGCATTCTGGAGAGTAGTTCTCAGATTTTTTACAGGAAAATACATGTTTAAAGAGGTTTCGTTGAGGACTAAAATATCACTCGGAATCACAGAAAGGTGTGGGTTGGAAGGGATATTGACCATCTAGTTCCATGGGCATGGACACCTTCTACTAGTCCAGGTTGTTCAAAGCCCCATCCAACCTGTCATTGAACATTTCCAGGGATGGGGCATTCAGAACTTCTCTGGAAGAACTTCTGTTCCAGTGCCTCACCACTCATAGTAAAGAATTTCTCCCTAATATCTAATCCAACCCTGCCCTCTTTCAGTTTAAAGACATTCCCTCTTGTCCTGTAACTACAAGCCCTTGTAAAAAGTTCCTTTCCAGCTCTCATGTAGCCCAAGTCTCTCAGCCTGTCTCCACAACAGAGCTGCTCCAGCCCTCTGATCATTCTTGTGGTCTCCTTTGGACTTGTTCCAGCAGAGCCACATCCTTTCTATGTTGAACAAGTGGGTATTTTGTTCTGGACCCCAGTGAATGATGATTTTATGGAAATCATTACAAGTCTTCACTGATGTGTATGGTGGGTTAAATGGGAGGAACTGGCCCCACAAAACCAGTAGGTGTTGGTTTACTGGTGTGGTTCACCAGAAGGGTGCTGTTTGATGAAAAAACCAGAGGCTTACATGGTACAGGGAGGAGAAACTACTGTCCCTCTGTCCCTACTGTCCACTGTCCTTCCTGCTGGCAGCAGGCAGAAATGTGTCCACTCAGGACTCATGGGATGTGTTCAACTCAGGGGATAGGATGTCTTTCCTCATCAGCTTCACTTTGGCTGACATGCTCACAAACCCTATTGCTTGGCCATACTCTGGTTTTTGCTGCCCACTTAAGACACACCTTTGGCAAAGACACACTTTTGTTGATGGCAAAATCCTACTCCACTGTAGCTAGCTCTGCCATCTTAATTTTACTCCTATGAGATCACTTTACCACTACTCATTACTGCCAACCAAGGCATCATGCACACCAAACTCACTTCTGCTAGGCAGGCCAAACTTGATCTAATAGCCGTGGGTTGAAGGTGTTAGCCCCATATATTCATTTTGACACTCCACACTAATCTATGAAACCCTCAGTGCAGGAGTTTGCAGAAAGCATTGTCAGAATGACACTGTTCTTGCTGAGGGAGGCTGCAAGCTCTGAAATCCCCAAACTATACCCAAAAAATACGTGGCGATACCTGCTGACATTTTGTACAACTGCAGACAAAAATAACTGTCCTGATAGAGAAGGATGAAGGAGTTGGTTGGGACTTTCAGCTGGAGGGCAAAGGCAGCAAAAATAAAATAAAAAGCCTTCAGACCAGGGAGCTGCCACCCTTCTCTTGGATGCTTTGCATGCATGGAAGAAACAGGGCGTCTCAACATTTCTCCCCATCGTCGGTTGAGGACAAACATCTGTTAGGGACAACCAGTCTGATGCCAGGAAAAACAAATATTAATGTGTCTTCTGTGAGGACACGGCTGTCTGGCAGGTCCATGCTGCGCCTTCCCACCCCTTCTTGATCTTTCTATCCCAGAGCATCATTGGTCCCTGTGCCAGCTCAGTTCATGTTCTTGCACAGAGATGTCCTGGCACTCACTGCTCAGCACAGTGCCCTGCTGCTGGGGCACCACAGGCAGGGCTGTGGCACTGGCCAATATGCTGTTGACAATACTGAAACAAATCAAATTAAATGGATTTAGTTGCTGCTTCCAGGGTATTTCTCATTGCTTTGCTTTCGTGTGGAGGTTGCTGTGGGTCTGAGGGCTTTGGAGGGGGAACAGTTTGCTGTCACCTGATCCATGTCCAAGCTGATGTGTGGGGCTGGCTGCCTTTTTCCAAAGAGTACAGTGGAGCAAAACACCATAGCACAGCTGTTGATGCAACAATTGGGCTTAAAATGATGATCTGGGTATGTAAAATCCCAGGTGGTGGTAGCATGCCTCTGAAGGGAACATGATTGTCTCAGCTGTAGTAATGTGCCTGAGCTTATTGGGCTAACTCTGAAATTTAATCTGTCTGTAAGCCTCAAACACAGAGCCTTTTTATAACTTTCCCTGATATTCTTTCCCTTTCTCTGAAGTATTGCAATGGGTGAGCTGGGGTCCAAGCAGGTCAGTTGAGCTTTTCTGAGGCTGGATGAGAGCTGAGTGCCCAACATTCCTACAGCTCCGGTTCCTCTCTGTCCCGAGTCCTACTGGCAGGGCAGATCCACCTGCTCCCCACAACTCTTTGCTGAGGAAGGACAGGCCTCCCAAAGGACCAGGGATAAAGGACTGGTGGCGTACAAGGCCATGAGCATCCCTTCTGGACCATCCTTACTGTCTTTCCATTTTTATGTCACAGCTTTGTCCTTGCATCTCTTCTCTTTTCCTTCTACTTCTCTTCAGGTTTTCCCATCTGCAAACTTCAGTTCAGCAAATGTTGTGACTTGTAGAACCAATGTCACTCTCTCAAATCACAGTTGCAGCTTGTATTTTTGACGTATCTTAGTAGATTCTTTGTTGCCACCTCAACCCCTTTGCATTCAGGCTGTGCCTGCATGCCATATGCTATTTCTGTACAGCAGCTACAAGCTACCCTCTGGTGTTAGAACTTTCCTCCAGCTTTCCCTACACCCATCTTTCCTCCTTGCCTGACCTACTGCCAGGTTTGCTCTCAGGTTTGGAAAGCTCCATCAGGACAGGTCCATACCTGCATCTCACCCCCCAGAGTGAACAGAAGGGATTTAATCCATCACCAGCGGGGCTGAGGATAGAAGAGAAATTCAGGGAAGAAATCAGGCAAAACAGCTTCCAGAATATGTTTTGAAAATCTGAAGGAGTTTGATGCTCATTTAAGAGTATTTTCATTTTGTGCAAACTGCTAGGACAGGATAATTAGCTAATTAGTTAAACATAATGTCTAAGTCTTTTTTTCATCTTTGTGCCAAATTTATTTTTAAACTCCCTCCCCTCTAGCCCCAAATCCAGATGTTTCTCAAAATCATCTTGTGATTAATCTTGGTCCTCATTGTAATCAAGAACAAAAATCCCCTTCATTACACTGTGGCCAAGGTTTCTGCTAATAGGATTTTGATCAATGTTTCTTCAAATTACACATTTAAATAGACATGAGTTTTTACTTTAAAAGACAACTTGGGCAAAAAAGTAATCCTATTTAAAATATTATTTCTGTAGATGCATAATTTACAAAGTCTTTTGTGGAAGAACCATTCTTGATTTAAAAAAAAAATAATTCTGGATTTAAACAAAAGAGCCTGGAGAGAAACTGGAATTATATTGCAAGTGTTTTCTATAAAAGCAAAGACTCATCCTCAACAAATGCTTCCAAACTCAAACAAGGCAAGCTTGAAATTCAGCATAAAAATAGGTTTTTGCTCCTGTTTGTTTTGACTTTGTTTCTGGTTGATTTATTACCCTTGGCACCCCACAGCACTGTCTGAGCAGTCTTTCATTACTCTGCTCTTTTCTTTCGGACATGATGAAACTTTCTGGCTCCTTGCTGTCCTCCCAGTGATGATGAACATGGAGCAGGCACCCAGCTCTTCCCAGCCAATGCTCCCCAGCTCTGCTGCCGAACACCCACCTTCAGCACTTGTGTTTGCTCTAGTCTTGCTTCTGCCAGCAATTTGGGTTGCACTGGTGCATGCCTGGGAGGATGGGAGATGGCCAGAAGAAAAAAAAAAAGAAAGGCAATTAATTAAGTCAATCAATCAACTAAAAATTAATCTGTGTCCCAAACTTTTCCTCCTGTTTAAACACCAATAAAAAAACCCCCCAGAACAGGGTGCTTCTAGCTGCAGTGGCCACTGAAGCATGAAGATGTTTGGGTACTGGGGCAGCCAGGTAGGTGAGCAGCAGGGTGGCTGGGTGAGTCCAGCCTGCTTTTAATCATGTATGTATTTTATATACAATCCAGCTTATGTTTTCAGCCTTCATTTTGCACCTCTCACCCAGGAACGGCGAACTCAGAGTCAAGTTATTTGCTCGTCCATCATGTAATTTTGAAACAACTAATGATTTTTTTTAGTCCAGCTTTACGATGATTGCTTTGTCCTGTCTTGTCAGTTTGAGGCAGCTGGAGCTGGCACCAATGCAATCTGCTGCAAGAGCAGAGGTGTGCCCATGCAGGTCAGGTTGTGCTTAGCAAAGCTTTGGGGGGGAGCTCTGGATGGGGAACAGCTGAGGATGGCATCACCTACTGCCAGTTGTCACACATGAGAATGATTAAAAATACATGCTCAGGAATATTTGTGTGTGCACACTCACGATATCTGGATGACTTCTTCATGAAACCCGCCGTAGATGCTCCAGCCTGAAAGTGCCACAGGTCTTAAAATCTGTGGCCTTTCCCAGTTTTGCCTTTGTGGCAGCCTAGTTTCGCCAATGGCCGGGTGCACTCAATTCTCCTGTTAATTAGTCTGTAATTAGGGAGAACTAGTTGGGAAATGTTTTTTACACTCCATCAAAAATATTGAGATCATAAGCATTGCTCCATCCAGCAGTGGCATAAACAGAGGAAGTTGCAAAATTGGTTTAATTTGCATTTGTGAGGTGGGTATTTTCAATTTTTTTTAGTGACAATCCCACCATAGGCACCACAAAATGCCAATGCCCTGCTGTCTGCCTGTGTGTGCCACAGGAGAGTATGAGCAAGGCAGATGCAGGTCCCCAGGCTGGAGAGAAGATGCTGCAGCAAAGCCCTCATCATAGGATTGAGTCACCATGGGATGCTGAGACATTGACAAAGAGAGCATCTAATCCAAAAATCCTGGAAACGTGAGCTCTGCAGACTTCACAACTTCAGAAATCACAGTTTAAAAAACTCTCTCCCAGAAGAAAATTCCCCCTGTATGTGTTTTCTGGAGGCAGGATGGTGTCTAACATGATTTTGGAATGCTTTGTTTTGGCAATATGAGGTCTCATTTCCACCCATCAGCAGATCTCTACAGCCAACACTTGAATAAGTAAATTACAGGGTATAAATTAAATGAGTATTGTGCTGTTCAAAGGCATCTATTGACTATTGCATCACCTCATACTAAGACCTTGATACCTACTGAGTGATCCTGATAACTCAGTCCACACAAAAAGGCCATGTTTTTTGTGGCCTGTACATGGGACACGTATAATCCAACCACCAATATTTCTCATCCACCCTAGTGTCACTGAAATTACGTGAATGCATGTGACTTGAAAAATTCAGACCCACACATAAGAGCAGCAAACTCTTAACTACAACCCCAACTTCAGGCTTGTACTAATTCCAGTGAAGCCAACAGCATTATTCATCTATCAGGAGAGATACAGAGAAGGCTAAGGGATGACCAAGGGCATGAAGGAGTTTCCATATGACAAACACTAAACAGATTGGAACTTTTCCTCTTGGAAAATAAATGACTGTGAGGGAGATGAGTTAGAAGTTGTGATATCTTGAAGGTGATGGATGGAGTGACCAAAGGATTACTCACCGTGTTGTTGAACACAAGTACAAAGGCCGTCAGTACTCACTGGTCAGCAGCAGGTTCAAAGGAAACACAAAAAAAGGTTCCTATTTCCTAAAAAATGCTTCCTCACCTGACACCCAATTACGTCAAGACCTCTGTCTGCCTCCATGGAAACTTTCGTGTCTCCAGTGGTCAGTGAAGTATTTTTTTCATTGTTTTCAGAGTGAATAGAAAGAAATGCTCCGGAACAGGAGGAGTGTTGGGTGGACAAGAACACATCACATAATGGGTACTTTAAAATATTTAATCCACCAAAATCTTCATCTTCTCACTGTACCACTCACTAATTTTTTAGTCCAAAAGGAAGCGGGGGCAGCTCTAGCACACCAGAAAGCAGCAACACCTGGTACCTTTCACAGTGTCACTTGCCAGTCTGGAGCAATCAGTCAGCTGCTTAATAAGCAAAACACTTGAAACCTTTAGAGGTATTTTTCTTTGTTGTTATGAAAAGGTGACACACACATCTAAGCAGCACTGACTTGCATTGTGCTGCTTTATATGAATGCACATAACCACCTGCGACCTGCCAGCCTCTCATTTGTCAATGGGGAGCAATCATTCAGCCACTTAACAATTGCCAGGAGAAATGGTATGAAGCTTTCCAACTGGAAATTAAAGCACAGCACTTTGATGAGTGGTTGCAATTCCCTGACAAAGCATCCTAGAGTCTTAAAAATAGCCGTGCATTTTTGTATATGTCTGTAAACAGTTGACAGTTGATTTCTTCCATTTCTAAGCAGACTGGGTAAATTCCTTAATTAATGGTCATTAGGGATTTAGAAGACTAATGAGTCATTCATTAGCTCGATGTCCAAACTAATGAGCAATAAATGCTTATGAAAGACATGATTTATTTAGTGTTTAGAATCTGCGTCAGTATGTGGTACCTGATGAAGATTCTAAGAAACAGGGCCGACCTATGCCTTGCAGCCTCCTCTGTGGGACCCCACAGGTGCCAAGTTTGAGGAGCTCCTGAGAAGTCTGCAGCCCTTCTATGACTAAAAAGCTTAACTTAGAGAGCCAAGACCAAGTTTTCTCCTAGTGTTAGATGTTTTCCTAGAGGCTGAATCCAGAAGGATAATTCCTACCTATGTCAGATCACTTATATGGGATCTTCAATATATTTGTCCCAAAGCCATTTTTGGGCTTTCCTTTGATACTGTCCAGACAAGCAATCCAAGAGCTGAGGAGAGCCTGGCTGTGCTGCTGCCCCCATCACCATTCCATTTTGTCTGTGATCTTTCAAGAGGGCTTTCTACCCATCCAGCCTTTCTTTCCCACAGTTGAGAACTGGAGTTGTAATAGTCCAAAACAAAGCTAATATGCCAAAATACCAGACGTAATGAAAAAAGAAAATCACAAAAGGTGTGTTAGTTACTGCTGGCCCTGAGGAAAATTTACTTTGCATCCTTTTTAAGCAAGCCAGGAGAGATAAACTGGGTGGCTGATTCACATACGACAGGGACAGGGAATTGTAATACCAGCAGATACTTAAGGCAAGTAAAACTAGGATTGTGGATGGGTGGATGGCCCTGGTCACCAGACTAGGCTTATAAAACCTGCTAGTTCCAGGTGAAGGGTGGTTCTTGCCCTAGCAGATGAGGATTTGTGGTCAGGGAGGAGGACATGTAATGGGTGCTTATTTTGGAAAAGAAGCTCCTGAATTACTTGGTGTGTGTTGTGCTTACTAATGCAATCTTGTGGAGTTCTCTCTGAGACAGCTCTCTGGCTCAGGTTCCTCTGATCCCAGGAATCTCTTCTAGCCCTGACTCTTAGTCCCTTCTCTCCTTGGTGATTTCAATGCTGTTTGTGTTGTGCTATTGCAGGAGAAGAGCACTCCTTGGGGTAGCAAGGATCAGCTCCTTTAGGCAGGTGTTTCAAGGCAGTCATGTGAGTGATTGGCAGCTTCGTGAAGGACAAATAGCTCCTCCAGAAATGTGCTTTCCAGCTGAGCAGACAGCAGGTCCAGGACCACCCAGGGATCCCCACTTGTGGCTCCACACACAGCAGGTTGAGGGTTAGACTTGAGCAAGATCAGCACTCGCCGTGCTCATCCTGGGAGTCCCATCAAACAGAGAGGGCAGGTGTACAGAGAAGACACAGTCATTTGTTTTCTTTCTCCTCAAAGACCTTACAGAGGTCTCCACACAGACCTCTGATCCTGTTACCTGGGTATTCATGGTGGGTTATTCAATCCCTGCTGCAAGCAGAAAGCAGGAAACACACTCAGTAATGTTTTCCAGGCACAGAATTGGCATGCTTTTTCATTACAAGTTCTTCATATGTGCTGTTTCTGCATTGGGCTAGAGCTACATTCAGATGGCAAGAATTAAAAAAATTGGTACAAGCAGACATTTTGTGGACCAGGCACTTCAGCTCCTTTTTTTAAAAAAGAAAAGATCGTCAAACCCCTTGGTGTCTGGTGGGGTAAGAGTCTGTGCATCTGCCCCATGACATTTCCACTGCTATCCTTCAAAATTCTGAAAGTCTGGCATTTAATTAAGACATCTTTAAAAGATAGGTGTCACTGAAATGAGCTGAAGGAGACAATTAAGAAATCTGAACATTAATTCAAAATAAAAGGAACTCTTCAGATGTGTGATTTTTGGCACAGGGATCCTCTGAGACACAACTAATTACTGCAGACACCAGAGGCAAGACCAAGGTGATTTCATTTTGCTCCTAAATGAGCTCCACTGCAGTCTTGTTGAGAAAGGGGAGTCCTCAGGAATGTGGTGCACGTCACTGGTGCTGCCCAGGGCTGGAAATGAAGACAGGAAAGCACATTGCCTTGTCTTTGCAGCACTCACACACCTGTGAGAGGCTTGGAGCTGTTGCCAGCAGAAACAAGGTAGACAGGTGACATCTGTGTCATCCCCACGAGGCTGCCTGCAGTCCCTGAGCAGGGCCTGGGGGATCCGGTGCCGGTGGGGGTTCATGGCTGCCCATTTGCCTTGCTGTTCTTGGGCATAGCAGGCACATGGAGGATTTTCCAAACTTCAGGGGGGGATCATTGAAAGGGCCAAAGGTTCTTCTGGCTTGACAATGTCAGATCTTAGCTTCCGGGGACTCAGATCACTGGATGATAAACGGCAAAGTAATGCTTGTGTGTGATAGAGAGACTTGTCTCTGCAGACATCCTTTAACTGGCCAGATGAGCTGTGCTGGGTGCTCTGAGCTGGCCCTTCCCACCTCAGAGATGTTGAGTTCATGTTGTCTGTTGTGCTGGAGTGGCACAGACCTGATCCAGGAGCAAACAACCTCATGCTTAAATAAGACAACCAATTTGTGCCATCGTGAAACATCAGCGCAGCTCAATTCATGCCATTTAAGAAAGGAATTTATTGTTTCCTTGCATAAGCAGTAGCAGCAGAGGTAATGCATTCTCCCTTGCTGTTTTTGAAAGAGGTTGTAGCCCTTTTTAATGTGTGACCTTCAAGCTCTACAGAATACTTACAAATGAAAAACTCCTGTGAGTAAGTCATTTGTAGTCAATATAGTTGCATTCTGCAGAGGCTGGATACGAGTTTCTCACCTCAGGATAGCAGGTAATAAACTAAGGTCAGGTTTTTTAACTTTTAATAACTGGATTATTTGGCACTCAGAAATCCTCTCTTAAGCCTAGATTCTGAATTACACTCTTGCAAGAAATGTTTTTAATTTAATTGAAGAGTGGTTTTTAAAGACTTGGCTCTGGCCACAGTGGGTACCTTTTGTCACAAAGCCAGTCCTTGGGGATGCTGCCTACCTGTGGGGTTACGTGGGAAGGGGAAACCCAGTGTGCAGCGTGGGTTGGAACGCCTGTGTCCTTTACAAATGCTTCTCATTAATTTAGTGATGAATGAGAAAGTCGGGGGAGAAGGGGCATTTTTCATCTCTTCCTGCTGTCTCAGTCAATTCTCCCTGTAAGAAAATCTCTTTCTTGGCAGATTGTAGAAGTTCATAAAAAATAAGTGTCAGAAAAGTAAGTGTTTTGTCAGGGGCTGAAGCTGCCCAGTCTTGGCAGGTGACCTCCAAGGGCATGTGGGACTGGGCTTCAACAAGATATTTCCCCCCGTAGCCGTAGGTGAGTGCTCAGATAAGGTGACATTGCTGGGGTAATCAGCCTAGATAATTAAAGAGATGTCCATGTCTCTTGCTGATTAAAAAGGCTTTCTGTATTTGCCTTCCGGAGCATTGATTTCACAACTTGGCCTCTCTCTGTAAGAAAGGGTTAGCTGATCTCTCGCTTTCTTTCTCATTTATTTTTTTAATCTGGGTGAGGGGTTGAGATAACTGTTGGAAAAGGTGTGAGGGATGATGAGCTGACCTGGCCTGCTCAGTCTGCAATAGAAGAGTACAAACATTCTTTATTTCCTGTAGCACACAGTCATTTCAACTTTATTTTTAACATCTGCACAGTCAAAGCAGCTGGGGGTAGGCAAATGAATCCTGGCAGGGAAGTGGGTCTCCTTGATGAGTGCAGTCGGGCACTCCCATGAAAACTGGAATTGATTTGGCTGAATTATGAGCTTTGGAGAGCTACAATTTATTCATGCCTGAGTATGATTGTACATCCATCCGGAGGAGAGGCCGGCTGTCCTGTGCCCACTCGGGGGCTGAGAGAGGCTCCTACGGGGACATGACTCATCGCTCACAGAGTTTCCTTAATCTCTGTGTCAGTCAAGTAGTGGCTGAAGCCTGATGGGCAGAGCTGCCTGTAAAGACCAGGCTTCAATTACAAGGAAATAACTTTTTCTCATTAAACCACAGACTTAAATAATTTTCATCCTTCTCTTTACCTGTATACATTAGAAATACTCTTCATCTCTCATCTGATCACTAGACCAGCTCTCCCTAGTGTATAGTCATAAAATGTGAGCAAATTCCAACCCCTGTTCAGAAAATGGGAGTGCTGGGACAGTTTGAGCCTTGAAGAAGCTCCTAAAAGCTGAGTCTGCCTCATTTGTTCAGTATTTAAGGCTAAGCTTCAGAACACTTGGAGGAACAATTTTCAAGATACTTTCAGGGGGCTCTGGAGCATGAAGAATGAAATGTACTTCTGAAATATGGCCCAGAGCAAGATCTACACTGCACATTATTTGGGCCAGGAGTGATTTCAAAGTCTCCTAACACTTGATCTAGTTCAGGAGATAGGAGGGCAGGACATAAAGACTATGGTGGGTTACTGTTCTGTGGTGGGCAAGATGTGTTATTTTGATCTATTCTTAAAACCAGTCCTACAACCCAGTGAATCACACAAAAACAAACTTCCAAAACTGACAAGTGGCTAAGCCAGCAGGTTCACTGGTGGGCTCAAGGCACTGGTCTTTCATTGAAAAACAAATGATTTTAATATTTTAGATGTTTTCGGAATGTTTGATTTGGTTAAAATCTCATCACAGTTGGGATTGTTTCACCTGTCCTGTAACAGTCAGGTCAACCTTGAAGTGAAAAGCATCACTCTGGAGTGCAAAGTCATCCCATTTTGAAATGGGAGGTGAGAACAGAAATTAACAAATTGATACTTCAATGCATTGAAATATTTTAATATCTTAAATTAAAAAACCTCTTGATTTAATATTTCTATAGTTGAAAGTATAAACCCTTATATACAGATTTTTGTAATTGCCAGGACAAAAAACCCCCTCCTTGCTCAAAAACTAGTTTTTCCTCAAGTTGCTGTCACTTTCAGCATTTTCCACCCTGCAAAAAAACTAAAAAGTATTCTCCCCTCTAGGCGAGGACAGTAAGATGCCTCAAATATTTTTATTGAAACTTTGGATCAAAGTAGTTTTAAAAGTGGCAGAGGGTCTTTATTTATGGAAAATTCAACTCAAAAGAAAGTGCAGATTTTTGGAGGATGAGAAAAATTATGGTGATTTGGAAAGAGATCTTTGAAGTGGCAGAAGGGGTCACTTTATAATAAACACCAGTCAAACAGTCACTAAAAGAAGAAAAATCAAGACAAGGGCTCTATTTCAAGACCTGCCAAGGCAGGTACAGCTTCAAGGCTTTACCTTTGCTTCCTGAGGGATTTTCCCACCTGTTCTGGTTTTTGCAGAAGCTGCTTCCATGGGCTTTGGCCAGCCTGAAAGACGGTTTCTGGAGGAAGATCAGGCTTAGGTGCTTATACTCCCACTGCAGCGCCAGAATCATCTCCCTCCTTGAAATGGGGTCTCCCAGGACCTGTGAGGCCCTGGCTGTGGGTGAGTCTGGGGCCTCATGCTGTCTTTTTTTTGAAAGAGTCATGTGAAAGCCTATTTCCATGCTTACAGCATCTGATAACTGAACCCAAGCTTCCTCCTGCCTCAGATAGGTGAATAGCTGGCTTTAATTATTCTTGTATCTTACAGTGTTGCCAAATTAGATGTGCCACGGATGAGCAAGAAGTGATAAAACCAGCACTTTCAGAGGATGAATTGAGACCATGTTGTTGTTCCAAGAGGAACACCCTGGCAATAAAGATATTTGCACCCATGTCACACACATCTGGGGACAATAGCAAAGCATGGGGCAGGTCTTCACTCTTATTTGGCATGAAACAGCCCAACTTCTGTCTGTGGAATCAGCAGGACACTTGGGGTGCTGAGAGCATGTGAATACCCTGCATTACAGCTGCAATGGCACCAGGAGGATGTATCTGCTAAATAAATACGATGCCTTTCAAAGAAAAAAGTTACTTAGGTCTTTATGCTGGGTTTCTCTAACATGCCTGCAGTGAAAGTGGGCATATGCCTCCCAAGGCAAGGAGAGCATGTCAGAAAGTCCCAGCCTTGTGGGCAGCATCATTTGGCCAAAAGAGTTTGGAAGCACTCTCTTTAGAAGCAGTGACAAGGCTCATTAATGTCAGTGGTACTGGGTCAGCGTGTCCTGGGGCATTCTTCCACTGAGGGCAGGAGAACCTCCCAGAGCAGCAGTGCTTGCATCCCTCAGTGAAGGTTCAGGTCTTTTCTGTGTCAGGATGTCAGGCCAGGAGCAGGCTCATGTTTGGTCAAAGTTTAGCCAAAATATTCTTGGTACAGGGAAAATTTAAGTAAAACTAAATTTAAGCATTGCTTACTTAAAACTTGCAGAAGGAAAAAACCTGCTCAATATTAATCAATAAGTAGGTGTTAATTAATGTCTTGTTTCCCAAGCCAAACCCCATCAAGCTGGTAAACCACTTTTAACCTCACTTCCAGGTAAATTATGTTTAGTTGCCCTTTTATCTGCTGTGCTTTGTATATAAATGAGCAGCAGCTCCCGGTAGACTCCATCGAAAGGTTAGCAGCCACGCACAGCATCCGGGATGAACATTTGGGATCTTTTCCATACAGACAAGCACGGCAGCAAAGAACACTTGGGTTTGATTAATTGGGACAAATTTTATTTTGATGGGAGTCCGGAAGGTACAGTGGCAAAAGCAGTTGTTAATCACTGTGCCTGCAGCTCAGTGTTGTGTACTCCAGTGTGGGAAGTATTGTTATGACATCAATATGCATCTCCGGGATGGATGATGCGTAATCCGTGTGATGTTTAAAGATATGTAGGAGAAAGTGGGAGAGTAACAAGGGGCCAGACCCTCATTTGCAATCTTTTCAGGCTGTGGATTGTCAAAATATCTCAGAAGGTTTTTGGCAGCTTTGTCACTTTCCCTTCCCTGGTGCTCAGCTCTTATTTAATCATTAATGTGTGTGGCTCGGGGTTGTCTCGGCAGGTGGAGGAAAAGTCTCTGTTGAAAGTGATGGGAGTAGACTTGAAAATCGCAGTTGCACGGTCGTCGTGTAGGACCTTTTGGAATAGTACAAGAGGATAAAATGTCATGAAAAGCCAGTTCCAAAGTCCGTCAAAGTCGACGAAGTATTTCCATCACTTTGGTTAGCTTCAGGCTAATCCCCAGAAGTGTTGATGAAGGAGGGGAATGGAGAGAGATGGGAGCAATCCCAGCCAGCTGCCACTTCTCTGGATCATGCTCATTGCCTAACACGGCCCTAGTAATTGCAGATTTGGCTGGTTAATGAGGCTTCATGCTTTTCCCCCACTCTCGGGGACTTGCTGGTCCCCACATCTGCCTCAGCAGTGTCACAGAGTCCTTCCCAAGCGGCAGCCCCCAGCCAAAGCCGGAGACTTCTCCTGCCACAGTAATGCCTCTTGGGTGTGATTTTTAATGACATCTTGATGCTGCAGCAGGAACAGCAATATATGGATTTACACCAGCCAAAGAACAATGAACGTGGCTTCCTTCAGTGAGGGAATGGGAAAGACTTTTCCAGCAGAAGATATGTCTGCCTTCAGAAGTGCCAGCACATTCTTATTAGTGAAGACAAGATCTGGGGAGAGGTTCCCTCCCTGGATGACATTTTTGGCAGTTCTCTGAATATTTTTCCCTTTTGTGATAAACATGGCCTTGGAGATATTTTGACCATCGGCATTTTAAACAGAAATCTCTCTCTTTGGGATTGATGCACTTTGAAAATCTCATCTGTTAAAAAACACTTTTCCCTTAAATTTACGAAGCAAAACTACTGAGGTAATTAAGTTCCCCATTTAGCTTTTCTAAATGGTTTCTGCGCACTTTCTCTTTTATCTTAGTCTCAGCAGAAGGTGCTGGGTTCCAACAAATAAGGCAGAATAAGCTCATTAGGTATGTTTCTGAATTGGGCAATGTATTTATTAGAAAAAGCAGTTTATAATTCTAAGGATAACACAGACGCATCTATGGCATTTAGCAGCAGCATATGCATACATCTCACACACAGCAATGGTGGCAGTTGAGTAGTAACAGAAGAGGAGCAGACCCCAGGGGAGATTTCCCAAAATGGTACATTTATGCCCTATTATTAGTCTTCTCACTTGTCAGCTTTTTTTTTCCACTGATTTGGAAAGGGGAAAAAAAAAAAAAAGGCAGCTCAAGAGAAAACTCTAAAATTTCTTGCTCTTTCTTTAATTTCAAAACATTATCCTCCTTGTGTTTACATCTATACTCAGGAAAATATATCGCCAGTTATCCAGTATTCTCTGCCAGTCTGTTACTAATCCCTCTCGTGTTTTCCCAATGACAGATGGTCACCATTGACAAAGTTTCTAGAAAGTAGCTGGGATGCTCAGAAGTTCTTACTGGCATTGCGGGTACAGGGACATTAGGATTAAATAATTGCTAGTGTGGCACAGACAAACACCAGATTGGGTGGACTGAACTCCCCTTTTTGGCCACGTTTGCCTGGGGTAGAGAAGGCTGCTTTCCTCACTCTCGGGACCACTCCTAAATTGCTATGGATTGACTTAGATGATATGCAAACTTGATTAAATCTTTAACACTTGCTTTCGCTAAAAATAACAATATTTTTGTTTTTAGTTTTGGCAAGAAAACAGAAAAAATTGAATTTTGGCTCAGTCTTAAGGGGGGGCGTTTATTTTTTTTAGCTTGCAAAAAGAGCCTCTTTCTGCTCCAGCTCTCATACCTGCTGTGCCAAGACTTTTTAGACTTGATATAAGTTTTCTTTTTTTTCTTGAATTCTACTTGATTGTAGTTACAAATACTTCTGAAACCCAGAGTCTAATTTCTGACCCCTAACTGCCTGAAAATATCACTTTGTTTTCATAATAATATGTGATTTTGATGTTCTGCTGGAGGTTCTCTACATTTCTACTCTTCCTTGTGGAGTCAGTTTGGATTTTCTTTTCCTTGGTCCATTTTGAAAGTTGGATGTTCCCCTCATCTTTGAACTTCTCTACTTTTCCATGCAGGTATTGAACATATCAACTGCCAGGTAACTCTCTCAGAAACCTTCAAAGATAGAAGGATGGCTCAGACCCAGTATTTACATACTTATTCCAGTTTACCTGAAATGCTGCTGCCAGGATAAACACTCTCCTGCTGTGTCAGGCATACTACACACCAAGGAAGAAAAGTATTTGAGCTCCTTTCAGCTATGTATACTTAATCTGTGCTTTTAATGGAGAAGAACTTTGCATTCTTTGATTTACAGCCATTTTTAGCTTGACAGTTGCCGATAGCCTGCAATAACTTGGGTGGTCCTCTCCCAAACTGCTCATTCCTCTTGATATTAGTGAGAATAGTAATGCTCAAGCTTGCTGAAAATGACTTGATAAAGGATTTTACATGTTCACCTCATTCTGGAAAAATAACTGTGGATGTAAACCATTTTGACCTCAAGAGAGCTGGGTTTATTTGCACCAGCTGAGGACCTGACTGAGCCTATGCCAACCTGACAGTGATCTCTTCGTTTCTCAGCTGTGATGAAAATATTTTCTGTCTTAGCTAACCTTAGAGGCCTGCTCTCTATTCCATGCCCCAATGTGGCAGCTGGGCTAACTTAGCATTAGTAGTTTGTCATGCAGACAAAAAAAGTTGTGTTTTTTTTTTTAATTCAACAAGACTTCTGCTGATTAGTAGTATGAGTGTTTTCAAATACTGACAGCTACCACGATCTCATTTGAGAAAGATTGAGTATTTGGAAACTAAATGTCAGAAATATGAATAGAGCAATACATAGAGCTTTGAAAACAGAGATTAAGAGTTAAAGCCTTTGAAACAGTACAGGACTTTGCCTCCTTAATGTGAAAATGATGGATATCATCTGGCTTGTAAATCAGTATCAGATGAACATCTTGGAGCAGTTTACAGCCAAAGAGCAGAAGATGTATAAATGAATAGGAGAAAAAAAACCCTAAAGGTAGGGAAAGGGATCCACAAATACTTCACTACATAGGAAAAATACCCATAAATACTTTATTAGGTAGGCCTAGTACTTGATGTTAGCTGGAGAGTAAATCCTTCTAGAGTGGAACAGGACTTTTGCCTCTCCAAATGTGGGTGCCACAATATAAGAAAGATACAAAGCTATTAGAAAGCATCCAAAGGAGAGCTACGAAGATGGTGAAGGGCCTAGAGGGGAAACCATACAGGGGGCAGCTGAGATCACTTGATCTGTTCAGAGGTGATTGAGGGGAGACCTCATCACAGTCTACACCTTCCTCAAGAGGGAAAGTGGAGGCGCAGGCACAGATCTCTTCTCTCTGAAGACTAGTGAAAGGACCCAAGAGAATGGTATGAAACTGTGTCAGAGGGGTTTAGGTTGGACGTTAGGAGAAGGCTCTTCGCCCAGAGGGTGGTTGAGCACTGGAACAGGGAAGTGGTCACAGCACTCAGGGAAGTGGTCACAACACCAAACCTTGACAGAGTTCAATAAGTGTTTGGACAATGCTCTGAGGCACATGGTGAAATCCTTGGGGTGGTCCTGTGCAGGGCCAGAAGCTGGACTTCAATGAGACCTGTGGGTCACTTGCAGCTCAGGATGGTCTATGATTCTATGAAATGTTTATTTTTAAAGTAATTTGGATGAAAACGACACAACTCACTTCTATGCTTATGCTTCAACAAAAGTTTTCTAGCTTTGCATCCCTGTTGCAATGTTCATTACCAGGGTCATTGACATTAAGTGAAGGAACCAGGATCCTTGAATGCTTGGAGGCACGAAGAGGAAGGAAGGCTTGGCACTACATCTATAATAATGGGGCAAACGGCAATAATTAGGGTTAAACTGCAGAAGTGTCAGGGTGGGAGAAAGCTGGTACTAGAGGTGTTGATGAGCTGCTGTTCACAGCAGTTTTATAACACCTTTGTTCCATGAGGTTGAAAATTACCATGCTTTCTAATAATCAGTGCAGCTCAATTTAAAATGCCTTGTTCAAATAACAATTTTGGGGAAGTCCCTGCTGTTTTCTAGACAACTTCAGGAGTCAGGATTCACAGCCTTAGATGTGTTTTTGATGGTTACCCAGATGTTTGAGGAAGGACTTGCTGTTCCTGCTGTGCAAACACCTGGGAGTTGAGTCTCTCACCTTCCTCCCAGGCTGCTGGGCAACATATGACTCATCCTCAAGCCCAAGAGTAGACTCACCAGGAGCTAAGCAGTGTTTGAGGACAAAAGAAAAGATTATAAAAAAGGGCTGAATTATTAGCAGAAACAAATCCATGTAGCTCCCCAGATATCAACAGAGCAATGTTGATTTATACCAGCTGCAGTTGTGACCTAGGTCACAAGTCTCTGCTTCATCTCCTGTCCTGGGTGATGCTTGGAGGCCTTTTGCTGAAGTCTCATCACCCAGGACTCCTCACTAAGCTGAGCCCCCCATCTTTACTGGAGACTGTACATTTTACCCTCACATGCTCAGTGGGCTGAGCCTGTCCCACAGGGTGACAGCACGTCACACCCAAGCAGGTCACAACTAACATGCTGGCCTGTAATGAGAAGTGGCACTGTGCAACTGGGAGCAATAAAAGGAAAATGTTGCAAAAGTGACTTTTTCAAGTCCAAGAGGTGTAGAGTCAGAGTATGCCAGAGCAATGTGACGACAGCAGCTGTTGGAAAAGAAAGCTGCTTCTCTCCCTTTTTCTGCCCTAAGACAGCTTCTGCTGGTGAACTCAAAAAGGCTTCTAAAGGAAAGAAACTGGAAGTAGTGGACTTCCCCACTCTTAATCTTGCATTTTCGGAGTATAAACACAGGAGAAGCAAAGGGTGTTCTTCCTCCTCTCATCTACCCCTTAACCACAGCCAGATCTGTTTATAGTCTTGTGAAGCTCTTTCAGTCTGGTTGAAATAACTGGATTTTCAGAGACAGGGTATTTCCCTTCCCTCCAGCATTGCTGTGGGAGTCTGTCCCTGCTTGTTACTGGAGAAATTTTATAGCCCTGCAAGTTGTGTCAACAGTCTTTACCCATGTGTGTTAAAAAACACCCTTGTTCTTTTAGCCCTGAGATCCTCATCTCTCAGCCCTGCATAATTTGGATTAGCTGTTACTCATGCAAACAGTGCCACTTTAGTTTAGTTTGATCTATTTCCACCCAGAAAACAGTTAGGGCCTCAGAAGTGTGCTGAGAGCCTTCAGCCCCCAACAAGCTCCTTATATTGCTACTCTGTAAAGTCAAATATCTCCTTTAAAACCACTGTGACTGCACAATCAGGGCAACTACAGAATCTTTGTGCTCCTGTGAACCACAGCTACCACGGCAAAAACCTTTCAGAAACTCCCTTTCAGATGCTGAACAGCAGTAAAACTATGAAGGTCACCTCCAGTTCGATCTTGGCATCTGCTGTGCGTTCCTCTTTTCTCTATACTCTGGCAAGGGCATCAGCATCCCTTTAGAGGTGTGCTGCTTGCTTGGAACAGTAAGTAGGTCTTCCAAAACCTGGTTGTGGGCTTGTCCTTGCCAGGTAAATTTAATTGTGTTAATGAAAACTTACTTTCTCTCTTAAGCCTTGTCTGAGTGAATTTCAGGCAACAACACTTGGTGGCTCAAGGACCTCAGCTGGCTCCCGGTGTCTCAGCACGGGTTAGGAGTGGAGTTATTAGAAGAGAACCAGCAGGTTATTAACGTGGCAAGAATGTGGTGGTTTTTTAGGAATATGGTGCTTTATCTGCTTTCAGAAAACTTTGAACCAAAGTAAGGCACCTTCCTAGAAAACAAGCTGTAGTTTCAAAATGATGTGGAAATTCCCAGATGAGTTTTTTTCTGCCCTGCACCACGCAGAAGGTCAGATGGGATTATCCTAATGGTCCCGCTGGCCTCAACATCTGTGAAAGTTTGCTGCAGTTCCTTTGAACAGCTAGTCAGCTTAGTAGGAGGTGACTTTTTTTTTCCTGTTGGCATGTTATCATAAGAGATCAGACTAATTGTGTATTTATCTGGAATTACAGTTATGAATCTGCTCTAATAAGGCAGTAATTCATATCTTGAGTGATTTATGGCCTGAGCCTGAAAGCCCTCTGAATCCTTTGACTCCACTGGGATTTCCTAAGGCAAGGTCATTGCACAATTGTGCTTCCTTGTGCTGCTGATACCTTGGTGGTGTGGGACCAGCACCATCACAGCACCACTTATTTGTTAGTACCTATACAAAACACCACAAGCAGACCCAAATAAATGGAATTTGTGTACTACTTTCTTATTCACCTACTTATTTAAAAGCTCCCAAAGTCCTCTCTTGCCTTTTCCTGCTGTGGTACCTAGATGACATGGGAAGAGTTTTAGGAGGCAATTCTTCTTTACTCTGCAACTTGTGGTGTTAAAATTCATTTAGCTTCAACAAAGGAGAGTAACGAGCTTTTATAGTTCCTGTGAAGTAGTTTTAACCCAAGACTCAAAAGACAAAGACTGCTGTTGAATAGCAATGTTTATTTAGCATTTTAACATTTAAATCTTTCTCTATTTGGATGTGTCTTTCCTTTTGAATTGGAGGCATAAGTTCCTCTATTTGCCTGCAAACCTCTTTTTTTTTTTTCATCTTGCACTGAATCCCCAGAAAATCCTCAAATATTCTTGCAAATCTCAAAGATACTAAGGCGTTAGCCCCCCTTCTTCCCCATTTAGACCTTTGAAGGCTGGTGTGACTAGAATGATTTTGGAGTTATAGCTCAGAGTCTGAATAAAAAATGAAGGGAAGCATTTTGCAATACCGTAGCCAGTACAATAACTAATTACTTATAGATTTTAGGTCACATTTGAAAAAGACAAACACTGAAATAAATGGATAATCACTTGGAGTTACCACTAACAGTTTGTTTAAACAGTTTGGGTTAAATTCAGCTCTGTGTCACAGCAGAGCAGCCGCCTGCACCAACACATGCTCCAGCTTCTCACCAGCACCAGTGAGAGCCAAACTGGCCCCTTTGCAAAGACCAGAAGCACTTGTAGCTTGGGTTTGTGCACTGCACTGGACAGTTGGTTGGGCCTTTGCTGGACCATGCTGGCAGGAAGAGAGTTAACCAAGTAAAACATGACCAGTTCTGACACCAAGTGAAACAGGAAAAAAATGTCTGAGGATTTTGAGGCCAGATGCTGCCTTCCATCATGATGTGTAGCAGAAAAAGCTAAGAAATGTGCTGGCAGATTTGTGGTGATGTGATCTAAAACATCAGAAGACTTTAGAAGAGAGGGATGAAAATATAATTAGTGACCCGTATATGATGTGATGAGTTTAATCTTTAGATATAGCCAGCATGTGTGTTAAAGTTGTTACCTGTCTGTAATATGAGCAGAGAAGTCATTCCTTTATTGCATCTTTTAATGCTATGTCTTTAAGGTATTAATAGCCTTTCACCTTTGCAACTGGAATCATTAAGAATTTTGCTAAGGAGAGATGTGTTATGGATGCATTCAGCATGAACTTCAGGCTTTGGAAACCTGGAGAACTGACTTTTAGTTAGTATGAATTTTGCTCTCTAGCATCTCTGTGCCCCTGGTGGGCCTTTGATCTGTGTGTGTGATTTCAGTTAAGGGTACAAAAATTGCATTCAGCATCTCACCAGACTCCAGTGGCAACCTACAGCCTTCTCCTCCATGTCATTTTCCTGTGGTTTGATAGTAATGCCAATATCAAGACATGGAAATGATTAGATAAACACTCTATTTATTAACATATATTCTCAGCAGGATCCTCCATGACCTGATGCTGGGAAATTGCACCTTGCTGCAATGCTGAGTTTTCTGGATCCAGCTATCCATGGAAGAGGTGTTGGCTGGGGAAGCAGCAGCCTGGGTGCCTGTGCAGTGGGCTGAGAGAGGTCTCCTCTCTTCCCGAGGGGCAGAAGATGGGAAACCTCACTTCAGCTGCTTCCCTGTGGATTTTGGTAAATCCTTCCAGCCACAGCATGTGTTCAACAGTGTCTGGCTGTTTCCCATTCCTTCACACCTGACAGAAGGCCCAGTTTTCTCCCTAAAAGGAGAAAAGTCTCAGCTTGGTGCCACAAGGCCTCTATGAAATGTTCATCTTCTTGAAAAAGTAGTGTCAGAAATGTTGGAAATTATGTTTTAGGGCTCCAGAAAAGATTTGTGTTCTCAAGGGTCTTTGCTAACTTACCTCAGAAATACATGTAAACCAGGCAAGAAGGGAAGACATACTACCTGAACCCTCCGAATTCTCCCCACCCCAAATCTCTCCAGATCACGAGGAGTGGTCAGGGACAGGGATGGGATCATCTGGAAATAAATAATTCCTAAGGGAAAGTGTTCCTTTTTAATTAATTGTATCCTTTTTATCCATGACAGTGTAATTGCATTTTGCTTAACCAAGTCTTTTTAATTGGTGCTGGGTGTGAATGATAAGCAAAGCTGCATCATTCCTTGTTAGCTGTCACAGACAGCTCTTTTAGGGCAGTGCAGGATGATTAGCTGGAACACACAGAAGCTGGGGTAAAATAGCAGGCAGGAGATGGTGTGGTCATGCAAGCCAGCCTCCACATCTCAGGGCTACCCCTTTCTGTAGGTGAAAAAGACCTTTTTGCTGCTCACCAACTGTCTCACAGTGACTTGTGGCATTCTTCCTGCTACAATGCACAGTCCCTTAGACTGGAGAAGTGGACACACAGGGCATGAGTGCCCTTCAAACCTGCTGCCTGGGTGGGTCTCAGTGCTGTCCTTCAGCCTCCAAATGCCACTGCTGTGACTTGTGTCCTGCCCCCACAGTGGTGAGGCTGGGGCTAAGATGTGCCGCTGTCCCTTCTCTGTCCCTCCCAAGGGACATCGCTGACATGCCAGCAAAATCTGGGGTTTTGCCTTAAAAATTGTACTTCTAGCTAGTGAGAGTGGAGAGCAAAACCTGCACAAGTGTCCCAGCAGCCTCTCACAAATAGTCAGGCACAGGGGACTGCACCACCGAATTATTTTCCACTCTTATGTCTTCCAAATCTGCTTCTGGGAGGACTTGTTGACCACAGCTGGAGTTACTGAAGACTGAAACCCGGCACAATCTGCCTCATGCCCTCAAACTGAGCACCCTGCACTTGGGCTTTGCATCTTGCTGCATGTGCCCTCAGGCTGTTCAACAGAAAAAAATACATTTTTGTCCTTCCCTCCAGCACAGGTGGGGCATCACAGGTGGGGAACCCTCTGGCTGCATCACCAGGCCCTTGTGGCCACTACTGCCCTCCCACTGCTGGGATCATAGAATCACAGAGTGATCTGAGTTGGAAACAACGTTTAAGATCATCTAGTTTCCATCCTCTGGGCAAGGACACCTTTTACTAGACCAGATTGTTTAAAGCCCCGTCCAACCTGGCCTTGAACACTTCCAGGGATGGGGCACTCACAGCTTCTCTGAACAACTTGTTCCAGTGCCTCATCACCCTCACAGTAAAGAATTCCTTCCTAGTAGCTAATCCAAACCTAGTCTCAATTTAAGGCCATTCCCCCTTGTCCTATCACTAGATGTCCTCATCAAAAATCCCTCTCCAGCTCTTCCAGGTATTCAGAAGATGCTCTAAGGTCTATCTCTCTCTTCTCCAGGCTGAACTGCCCCAAGTCTCTCAGACTGTCTTCATAGCAGAGGTGCTTCAGCCCTCTGAGCATCTTCGTGGCCTCCTCTGGACTCGCTCCAGCAGGTCAACATCCTTCCCGTGCCGGAGGTCTCAGGGCTGGATGTAGTGTTCCAGGTGGGGTCTCACGAGAGTGAAGCAGAGAGAGATGCGCAGGAAGGGGGGCTCTCCGTGGGAGAAAGCAGCAGGGCCGAGGGGGCAGGGGCAGCCTCCGAGCCGTGCTGAGCCGAGCCGGGCCGTGCCGATGCCGCGGGTCTTCTGCGGTGGCTTTGCGGAGCAGCCGGCGGCCCTTGAGCTCCCCTTAGTGCCGGGAAGGAGCATTTGAGATAAGCGGGATGGGGATGGCCGCGGGGGAGGTGGGTGATGGGTCCTGGGGAGGCACCCGCGGCTCACCCCGCAGGACCCACCGCGGCAGTGGCATCCCGTCAGGATGCGTCCAGCCCTTGTCCTTGCTGGGAAAACTTTATTTATTGAAAGTAAATTGCATGAAGTGCATAGGAGCCAGAAAAACCCAGTTCAGTATTTTCTCCATAATACATCTACAGGTGTGTGTGTAATTTTGTTTGTTTATTTATTTATTTTAGCACAAATCCATAGCTTATTCATTCCTGATACACCGTCCTTTGATATGTTTTTTATTTGTCATCCTTTTGCTTTACTGGAACATCTAATTTCTAAAGGCATGAAACACTTAGCTTTATACACCAGATAAGGTAAAGGGTGTTGCTCCTGGGAAAAGGTTAGGAAATACTGACAGAGAAGGCAAGGGACTTGGCTAAGGTCAAAAACAAGAGCTGTGCTAAACCAGGATAGAATGGCACCTAGATCCCAGGTACTATTTTTGTACTTTAACCTGTGATCAGCATTGTTTTCTGGAGAATATTTATATTTGCATGCCAGAGAAGATCATCTGGTGATTTCCGAAGCATCTGCTGTCTGAGGTGTCTGCACTTCCCCGGAGGTTTTAGGCTCAGATTCACATCAGTATTGTGATGAAGATGGACTAGCCAGCTCAGCTGCAGTAGCTGCCTGTTTCTGCACACTGATCTTCTCTTATTGCACTAAGCAGCTTTAACATGGACCATCTCCTCCCCTGTGGACTTAGAGGTCACACACTTGTGAGCTCCTGCAGATGAGCTGATTTCAGGTAGCTGGAAATCTGTGAACTGGCTCATGTGCCTGAGTTCCAATTGTTTTGTAACAGCTGGGATGTTTCAGGTTGCCTGTGGGTTTTGCAACCATTACTGATTTATTAAAAATTCAACTTTCTTTGTTAATATTTTTATGACCTGGTAAGGAGACTACAAGCACAGCCCGATGAAATTGGGTTTGTGTCATGAAGAAAAGCCCCAGAGAGAGTAAAGGCGGCAGCAGCAGCTCCCAGGGCAGCTTCTGTGTCCCATCAACCGCACTCCACCCCAGCATCCTCAGTGTGGGCGCAGTTGTGCACACCCCAGTCGCTTTTTCTACAGTCGAAAATTGAAGTTTCAGATCCACGGCAATTTACATCATCAAGCCAAATAGGTCCACTGCCTTTGGAAGATGAATTAAAGAAACAAACAAACACAAACAAGCAATCAAAAAACTGTTGGTCAAGAGAAAGAGGAATATGCACTTTTTTTAAAAGAGAGCCCTCTGGATAGTGGGCATGAATTTGTTTGCTTGGTTGGCTTGTTGGAAATCAAGCTTTTGGGCACAATTCAAGCAGCACTTGACATGCAGCTCCCTCATCCTAAGAGGAATGAGCTGCCCTGTTGAGGAAATCCTCTTTGCTCTCCTGCTGCTTGTGTAGGTGACCTTGTGGGGGTGCTTTCTAGGTGTATGTAGCCACCTCTGCCAGGCTGGGGGAGGTAGAAATTTGTTGTGGACTCACCTGCTGTGGCTGTGAAAGCACTGACTGCATGGCTGAATCCCAGCATTCGGCAGACAACACCGGCATCTTCAGTGCTCCAGCCGTCGTCACATATTGTTCCCCAGTTGCCTTGGTGAAGGATTTCCACACGGCCCCTCCTTCCTCCCACAATTCGTATAAAATCACTTAGGCCAGCTGACAGTTTGGAGGAGAAAAAAATAACTCTATGGGTCATGCAGGCATGAGGAAAAAAAACTTTGAAAGAGAGAAGCAGTGACCACCCAAACCAGATGGATGTTCCCATCTCCACTGCTATAGCCAGTGTGGGACCAGAAGTTACTGGTAGCTCAAATCCAAACAATTCAAGACACCCTCCTGCACATGGAGACACGAGGTTGCAACTCAGAGCACAGACTCTTTGGTTTTGGTAGCTGTGCTGTGGATTAATCATTATGAGAAGAGAGGGACAGTGGTCTTGAGTTCAAATAGCTTTGATACCAGAAGGCAAGTGAGAGAAGAAGTGGAAGTCCAGTACCTGCTCCCTTTTCACCTTTGGTCCCTTTTGATCCTTGGGAACCTGTTCCAAATTAAAAAGCAAACATTTGAGAGCTGCTTATGGAGAAATCCACTTATTATCTTGTTCTGAATACTTGTGTGAGTCAGAAATGTGAAGACTCCCTCTCCTCGTGAAAAATGAACACCCTGAAGTGATCAAGGGTATGCAAAAGAAATATGGCAAGAAAAGTAGGATAACATACAGCGAAATCTTCCTAATGTGTGACCCAAGAAAAGGGCCACTTTCAAAATCCCATCCACTCACTTGTGGGAAATGTATCTCATTCCCACTTCTACCTGTAAAATGATAGCCTTTAGGCTCTCCAGAAAAAGGCCTGGTATCTCCTAAAGTATTCGAAGGAAGATCTACACCATGGGATTTGCTCTCCAGGGACAGTAGAAAGTTGCTCCCAACAGTCCTCCACATTTCTATGGAGCATCTTGGTTTTGAGAGTAGGGGTGTTTGAAAAAACCTGGTGGGCTCTTCCCCCAGAAGCTACCTCCAGAGGGCACTTATTGCTGTCTACTTCTGGGGACCAGGAGATGAGACCAGGAGATGAGACAGAGAGCAGTCCTTGGCCTGGAGCCAGCCCAGTTACACTTTTTCCCTCTTCCACAGGCAAAGCTCCAGAGGAGTGCAGGGAGGATCTCCACAGAGAATCTAGTTTATTTTATTTCTGAGCATTCCTCTACTATTTTGCGCAAACAAAAGAAAAAGCATATGGAGCACTGGTTGCTTCACATGGCCCGGTGTAACTACTGTTTGGGGTTTTTTTTTACCACAGGTCGTAGGGTTTTTGGAAACATTCTGTGATTGGAAGGGAGGAGCGGTAAGAATGGAGAGTAGCTGTAGTGTTGGCTCTTTTGAACAACTTTTGTGTTCTACAATTAACAAGGTGTATAACTATAATGTGTTTTCAATTTTGTGTTCCTAAGTGCCCTGTTTAGATGGGATTTATCCCAGTGACATGGTATCGTGCAAGATATCTCTGTACAAGGCAAAGAGGGACATGGATTGTTCCAGTTTTCTGTTAGATCAGTGATTTGAGAAAATCTAATGCACCTGTTTACTTGCATATCTTTTAGCACACCTTCAGGGTGTACCTGTGACACTGCACATTCCTCTTCTGAGAAGGCTAATCTGTCTATTGAATTCCTCCAAATGAGGCCTGCGAATGTGCCTCAGAGCAGCTTGTGCCAGACTGTGATCAACAGTCCCCAACATAAATGCACCAAAGACCCCTTGGCAAACAACCTCACCAGAAAATCCACGTTCTCCCTTGGCTCCTTTTAGTCCTGGTTCTCCTTTTGGACCCTGAGTGCCATAATCACCCTTGCTTCCTTTTTGACCAGCTAGGCCTTGGATGCCTGGGTGGAAAGCAAAAAAATAATTGCCTTTGTCTCTTCCCAAGGAAAGAACACGATGAGCATTTCACGTTGATGCAGAAAAGTGGAACATGACATTTAAAGTTTTTTGCATCATCAGAATAAGTCATGCTGCAAAACAAGAGTTTACCTGGTGGGCCCTGGTCTCCCTTTGCTCCCTTTTGCCCTGGAACACCTAAGATCATCAAAACAAACAAAAACCAAACAAACATTTATAAGACTGATATTTATACATTTATAAATCTTATGTAAACTAGTATTTGTGATGGATTTTAACTTATCTAGTTTATATATATGGTGTCTTATTTCACATCATACTCAGTGTAGCCCATCTCAAAAAAGAAAATATAGGTAGTGGAGAAACTTCTTCTGAAATAGATCAGCTCCTGGTAATTTATTTCATATCCTAAATTCCACTGGTGAGATAGAGATCTCCTTCCAGCTGGATCTTCACTAACCACATAGAGAGCCTAGATATGTAAATTTAGGTGCATTAGAAATATGCAAGCCTATATCATTGGGCCAGATGACTCTCATCCCTGTCATCCAGGTGTCAATGAAGGTAGAAAGGTGCAGCACTTGGACCTTGGCCACCTCCTGAAGGACATGAGAGGTTGCATGCACTGTATAAATTCAGGATTTTAAAGGGCTGATTCAAGAGAAATACATCAGAATAGGTTTGTATAGCAGAATGTCACCCTATTTTTTGTGTGCCTGGGACAGAGAGGTGGCCTTCTTCTGGTGGAACATCACAGAAAAGGCCTTGGTTCCATACCCCAAGCTGACCTCTGAAGGTACTTCATCCTGCAGTGCTACAGAGGAGGCCAGGACTGACACTCACTATTTAATATCCTTCCCTATTAGATTTACAGCCAGTAAAATGTCTCTTTAGCTCCAGATTAGGGAGGTTGTTGTTTAGTTAATCTTAAACTGCTGCATTGTTTGTGCATTTTCTATTTATATGAAAATTCAGGGAACATCATCTCCTCATGAATGTTACAGATGGTAGAAACAACCCCCTGGTGAGCAGCCAACCTCCCCCAGCAGCCTGGCAGAGGCATCTGCCTGCCATGGCATCCTAAGGTGCATTGAGGCTCCAAGAATAGGAGTCAAAAGATATCCTCCTTGCTATTGTAGTTCCCTTTCCAGTGTCTGCATGATGCGTCTTGTTGACCCCAAACCTGTTTTATTCTCCTTTACCTGTTATTCCTTGGTCTCCCTTTTGGCCTCTGAGTCCATCACTGCCTGCTATTCCTAGAATTAAAAACAAATCAGTAAAGTTGAAGTCATCAAACAGAGTGAGGCCGGAGTAGGAGGTCAGTGAATTATAGCTTTGAGTAGTGTTGTACCTGGGCTACCTTTGGGCCCTTGGTCCCCCTTCTCCCCTTTCTGACCAGGTCTGCCTTCAAGGCCAGGATTTCCCACAGGTCCACGCTGTCCAGGTACACCTTGAGGTTTGAGGGAAAGTAGCACATATGAAAAGTAACATAAAACTTGAAGAAGATAAAAAGAAAGACAGCTCAATCACCAGCCCCTGCACTGTGCAGTCTGAGTTGACCCTATGAAGTCAAAACAAATGCTGGGTTTCTCTGCATTGCAGCCCTTCCCTGGCAGTGCTGACAGAGAAGCAGGGAGTGATGGTCTAGAGTGAGAGGTTGTATGGACCCAGGTCCTCGCAGAATGTCAGCCTGGAAATGCACAAGCGTTTTCCTAAAAGAGCAGCCAATTTCTGCTCTTGTGTGTGCATGCACATCAGGAAGGAGGACACAGCCTTCCACAGTACAGGAGCCTTCTTTCCCTCTCAGTCTTCTGCACAGTAAGTAGGGCACAGGTGAGGGCACCAAGGCTGCAGGATGACTTTGCACAATGTTGGAACATTGGCTTGTTTCTTCATCTTCTTCATCATCTTCTCTTACCTACACTGGGATCTAGACTGGCTCAGTGTTTCTTGTCATGAAGCACCATCTAAAAGAGACCGGTCTTATATCTCTAGAAGAAACTTCACCTTCTGTACTGCTTACCTGCCTCTCCTTTCTGCCCAGGAGGTCCAGGCTCCCCCGTGCTCCCTGTAACAACATCCTGGCATCAGTGCTAACACGGCTTAGCCCAACACTTCAGTTAGGATAGCCCTGCACCACAGCATGTGAGTGCTGATGGTGGGACTTACCATTGAAACCTGGCAGTCCTGGAATTCCCTGCTGTCCCTGAGGACCCAGGAGTCCACGTGGCCCAGGGTCTCCCTTCTTGCCTGTGTCACCTTTCTGTCCTTGGACACCTGTTAAGCAGCACAGCACACATGTATAAATTAAAAAAAAAAATAGATTCATTGTCTCTGCAGCCTGTGGAGCACATCTGTCTAGTCACACCAGTAGCAAAACTTGGCCTCACACCTGCATTTATCATTCAGTGGCATTCCCATAAAGCTGTAGGAGTACAGGGCTGGTCTTTTGGATCCACCTCTGACTCTGTCAGACTGTCTGGCCAGATGTTTGTCTGACCTGCTGTTAAAGACTTGCGGTGGTGCCATGATACATTTCCAGTTTATTCCCTAAACTACCCCTACTACTAGAATGTTTCCTCCTTTATTTCAATATAGCTTATTGCAGTCTGTAGCCTTCCCTTCTCCTAGCCACAGTGGAGATATATTCCATGACAGAATATTCCACTCCTGTGCTTCCAGAGTTACCACATCTCCCCTTAGCCTTCTCTTCGCTGAGCAGGTTATCAGTATGCTCCAAAAGATACGAATTACTTAAAAGTGCCTCACTTAAAGACTTACATCTCCTTTGTATTTCTGCACCAGAATTACCCCAAAGTCCTCACCTTTTGGTATTCCTCCTACAATCACTTTTCTCTTCTGGAGCAACTTGTACTAATGAGTGTAGTGGTGTATTCTGTTTATCTGTTTCTATGTTTATACGTTTTAATATGTGGTTCTGTAAACCCTACCTTTGGACTGTTCTAGAACTGTATCCCCTTCCCAGTGTAACCCTACCCTCACTCCTCCCAGTCTCCCCATACATGGACCCAAACCCCTCCCTGCTCTGACCTAAGAGCAGGACCCTGCCCCAAAGCACTCCCACCTCCCCTTCCCACTGGCCGTTCCCTAATCCCCTCCCAGAAACCCGGACCCCCTTATAAACCCGTGCAGACAGGAAGTCGGGTTAGATTCTGTCCTGGACTTCCTTGGTGATTGATCTCCTCTGGAGCCTTTTGGCAACAGAGGATCAATAAACTGAAAGTGTCCAACCAGGGTCTCCTTGTAACCTTTCTACCCTTTGTTGATGTATTCCTGGACTGGCTGAGCTAGCAGAAGTGGAATTGGAACAAGAACCAAACCAGGAATCGCACCAAATGAGTGCACTGTAGGATGCAGTATCTGATGGAAGATCTCAGGAATCTCTTATCAGCCTGTTCAACTGTCCTCCCTGCTCTGCACCACACACCTCATCTGCTTTCTTTTCCTATCCTGCTTTCAGCTCACGTGAGACCACTGAGTAACAGCTATCCAAGAGATTCTCACTAATGAGTGTTACATGGGAGAAACACGTTACATAATTCTTGTACTTAAAGTGTATAAAGTCAGGCTTATGTAAGATATAAAGCTATCAGAAAGAAATTTCACTAAAATGAATTCACATGCTTGTGCATATAAATTATATTGTACTATTTTATACCATAAAAAGCCTACTGCAAACATCACTGCTTTAATCTAGGATAGGCTGTTAATTGAATATCTGTGGCTTTCATTAGACAAAGGTCACTCCATAAAGAGACTTCCATGGTGCAGAGTCAACATTTTGCATGACCCCCTTCCCCTAGCCCTCCTTTGGGAGATTTTCTGAAGCATGACATGAAATCAAACCCCTTCAGATCAGGCTGAGTGTCCTGTTTACCCAGCTCCCTCATTGATGGGCAAACCACGTGCGGGGCTGCCTGGATTTTTATGAAATACTGACCTGTGAAACCGTCTTCTAGTGTTTTATGTAGAATGAGTTTAAACAGACATACATGTGAGAATCTTAAATAATGAAGAAGTCTTACCTGCAAGCCCCATCTCTCCTTTTTCTCCTTTCACTCCTGGCTCACCCCTTAGACCAGCAGGACCAGGACCTCCTTTGCTGCCTTTCTCACCCTGTGGCCCATGTAAGCCTGCAAGGACAACACCACTTTTCTAATGCTTCATCAGATGCAGTGTCTAGTGAATGCCAGCAGCAGGACACGTGGCTCAGCTGTGAGCTTGAACCAAACTCTGCTCTCTGTGCACTCAAGAGTGGTGCTGGTGACAGTGGGAAATTGGCCCACCATGACTGTTGCACACTGACTTTTAAAATAAGATTTTTTCCTCTAAGTTTTGCTTTTGCTCATATTAGCTTTACATAGGCTTATTTCCTTCAATGACATTCTTACTGACTTACACCTTGACTGAGGGCAAGATTGCCTATAAAATCATTCATAAAGCCACTTTATGTTCATCCACAGAAGTAATTCAGGTGTCAGAAAAGCCTTACCTTGGATTCCTTGGTCTCCCTTTGTCCCTGGTGGTCCCCGTAGCCCTGAGATATAAAATACCTATATCAGCTGACACACACCATCTATTTGCAGTAATGGCTAAGAAGAAGAGATGAATATTTTAATCACCCTTTGTGCATGCAATTTCAGTCACCAGTGAGGCCAAGCTTCAGCTGGCAGGGACCAGCACGACCACTTGAGCAAAGTCCTTGGAGCTCAGCTGAGTGCTTGGCTGGGCAGGGGCCAGCTGTCGTCCAGCCAAGCCCCGCTCATGGGGACCACTGGGGAGATCTTTCATGAAAATGCACTGAACTATTGGGCTCCGATGTGTAATAACACTGTTTGGCAGGAGGTGCTGTTTCAATGTTGTAAGCGCAGCCAGGGAGATATGAAAACATGATTTAAAAAAAATATATAATTTTTTTCTTCAGAAAAGCTCATCAACGTAGCCAAGAAGTAGGGATGGATGAGCTATAGACCTGACCCAACAAGGGTTACATCTTAGATCATCGTTGTAGGAGCACAGAAACTGTTGCCTAGTCCAACTTCTGCTCAAAGTGGAGCCAACATTAGATCAGGACTTACTTTGTCTTCACAGTCTGGAGACATTTATCTCCTGCAGCAGGTTCTACCCAAACCCACAGGTACCCAGGGCAACAGCTTGTGCATGGCTGTGAAGGGCAGCCCTTGCACCCAGTTCATTCCTGAGTCTGCACCATTGTTTTCCTAGGGACAGGGAGGGCAATATCGTGTTTCTGTCACTATTACATGCACTGTTCATCTGTGACTCTACAGAGCAGGCACTGGGGAGGTCTCCCTGAGTTGTCCTGAAGTAGCAGGAATTGCTATGCCTGGGACTGAAAGCTCAGCTGCTTATTGTGGGATAAACATAAACCCCTCACTGGTCCTCTCTTGTCTCATATGGGCATTTGGGATGGTTATCGCAGATAATTACCAGTTACAGTTTCTCCACCACCCCTGAGCTTTTCTGGTGGGGTATCAGTGAGGAGGCAGAGCCAAAATACTCCTCTGTGGTGGTCAGTGACTTCTGCAGGAGCACTCAGGCCAGCCAAGGCTCCTGGAGGATCAGTCAAAAGGTACAGCAGTCCTTATGTCCAGGGCATTGGGTGTGTGCACATCAGGTAGGGTCTGGGTTTAGAGGATGAAATCCCAAATCCTCACTTAAGGTGCCTTAGATGAAATAAAGAGAAAGAGGAAAAGAGGAAAAGTTGTGGCTTATTTACCAACATACCTGGTGGACCAGGATCTCCTTTGCGTCCAGGAGGCCCTGAAATAAATATTTTATGGATATTTTTCAGTAGTCAGCACTCAGTGAGGAGCATAGCAGTATGAGATTGACAGGCTTGAGGTCTGGGCTGTAGATACCACCCTTTCAGAGGGCACCAAGAATCCAAATCTACAAATTACAGGAGGGAAGAGAAGCTGCAGAGGGGATCCAGGGATCTGCACAGGGCAGTGCTCCAGCTCCTTCTGGTGTGTCCAGCTCCCCTGCCAGAGAGTCAGGAGTCAATTCCAACCCTGGGCACTGGAGCATTACTAACTGACAGGAAGACCAAATCTTGCCCTAGTTATTGGTTCATCAGAACTAGGGTTTTGGCCCAGCTTTGCTAGTGGTGCAGAAGAGCCAGGGCTCTCCACTGTAGAGCCCGTAGGAAGAAATGGAGCCATACCTGCAACCAGAGTGATGTTGCTCACCATCATCATCAGGTTTGCATTGCTGCTTTTGATTATGGTGATTTCCTCTTCTAAGCTTCTCCTCCAGTTTTCTTCATGTCTCCCGTACTGCTCAGCAGAGCCTCTCTCCAAAATCAGATTGTTGGCAAAGGAGCTCTTCAGAATCTCTTCTGTATAGGAGGTATTTTGCTCTTGAAGTTTCAATATCTCTCTCTGCATCTTAAACACTGAGGAAACAAAAAGCCCATGCAGTGAATACTCCCTGTCCAGTCTGGCTTGGAAATGTCTGTTTGGCATTTGTTCCTCCGCACCTGGGGAGAACACCCGGGGATAAAGACCACCCTTGTTTGACCCAGGGAGGTGTTTTTCACGTGCCAGACCTTGCTGCAGCCAGGAGTGCAGCCGGGAGCACTTTTGTAAATGCAAAGCACATGCACAGGGTGGGGGAAAGGTTTCCTGCAGAGGCTGCTTTGCCTTGCAGTGTGCAGGGGAGCCTCTGTGCTCCCTCAGAGGTTTCTGACCTGTGTGCTCATTCCCACTTGCCCATGGCCCCAAGAGCACCCAGCAAAGCTCTCTTTTGATGCCAAGCCCACGGTGAGGTTGTAGCATTACCTTTGTACATCAGCAGCCCCTGGCCGGCCATCAGCAGCAGCAGGCAGATGACAAGGGCCATCCAAGCACAGCATGTGGATGGCTTTTTGTAGACTTGAGGCTCTGAAAACCAACAGAAGCAGGGTAGGCACCCTTTTATATCTTTCCCCTACAAACTCTGCTTGCTTCCAGCCATTTCAGGCTTGGCTACAATAAATTAGCAGTGCTTTCCAGCAATGGGGAGCAGCAAGGTCCCTCTACAAGAGTGCTTGATCCTGTTGGCAAGGCAGGCTGCCTTCCCCTCCTCTGTGCTTTGCATTGCACTTCACTTGGCTGTCTTTTCCTTAGCCAATTTAACCAAGTCAATTCCATTAAGACTTAATCCAGCCTATAACAGTATGAATGTAGTGGTTCTCCCCCTTCTGCATCAATAAACTTGCTGTTTCCATCACTTTTAGTTGTCCCAGGATGCCAATCAGAGGTTTGCTCAAAGCAATGCCCTCTCTATCCAGACTGTTGCATACATGTGGTTCTAACAGTGATGCATGTATGCATCAAAACAAATGAAAAATCAATAATAAACTGAATTGCAGAACAAATGGGAACAAGTCATAACATGTAAAACAAATCATTACCAGCAAGTGTAAAAGAAATAAACTGCTTTGTTGAATTTTGTCCTTCAGGAAGAAAAAAAATGTTTCAGAAGCATTAATAACTACTTCAGATGCTCAATAAATTACCCTTAATTGAGCTGGGTTTTTTTATTTTTCAAAGTAATGTAATCAGTAGTTTAAAGTCTGAGTTTTAAAAGAGTGTGATGTTTTAATTGGTTTTACAATAGAATGGTCTAGTCAGCAACGAAGCTAAAAATTCATAAACTTACATTTTTGTTGGGTCTGGTGGTTTTAGTATCTTAACTATTAAGACATGAAAGTTTTAATCAAGAAAATTAGTCATTTTCTAAAACAGGAAAATAACTAGTTTTTTTCTGATGATCAGTATCAGCTTTTGGCTAGAAAAGACATTTTGGCATACTTCTATTTTTAAATGATAGTCAATTTACTATTAAAATTACTGTAAAAAGCATTTAATATGCAATATTTCATTTCCATGTGTTGTTTTAGACCAAATAAAATCCATATAAACCCATTTAATAAAAGGAAACCTTACCACTTATCTGAAAGGTTGTGGTAGCAGCTGAGGCAAACCCAATCTTGCCAGAAATACTGGGACTGTTCATATCACTCCAATTTCCATCTTCCCCATAACTGTCTTTAATTTTCATGACAAATTTCTTGTGGCTAACCTAAAGCCTTGTCAGATTATGGACAATAAAGAACTGAAGGGACTTCTTCTCTGTCTCCCGATTTGATATGCTTTGTGATATGCATTTCCTATCTGCTCAGTTTTTATAGACTACTGAGAACTCTGATGTGGTAATTTGAACAGTTCCTCAAAAAATCCCATGCCTAAGATGTTCAGCTGTTCATGTGTGCTCACTTGGAGTCCATGGAGCCTTGGGTAGGATCCTGAAAGATGTTCACCCTGCAGTTATTCAACATCTCTGCATTGTAGCAGCGTTAAGCATGACATAGACATTTTGTTCCTAACACAACTAAACCTCACGTAGTCAAGAAGATTCAATGTGCAATGTTAGCTTGGAGATCCATCCCCTGGAAGGGGAGGTTAAGTACTTTGTCATAGTGAAACACACAGTAACCTGCACCAAGGTGACACCTTAGCGATGGTGCATTACTAAAGTACAAGGAGGGAAAGAATCAAGAGGAGTTGTAAAGACAAACAAATGATGGTGGGATCGGAGATGCTGAAGACCAAATGGAATTGAGCTGGGATGGAGAAGATACCTGCAGCCTCCTCGAAGTCTTCCCAGCCCCCTCCTCCTTGATCCATTTTTCACACCCATGGACACAATTCCTACCTCTTCACCATTTCTTTGCTCACATCCTGTAAAACTCACCCCTGAAGTGCCATAGCATTTAGCATTTTGGCATCTCCATTTGTGTCGGGTTTGATTTTGATTTTGCAAAGCCAAGTGACTCACCCGAACCCCCAGGCAGGAGCCGTTGGTAGGCGCGGGGCAGAGCCCTCTGCATCCACGCTGCCACCACCACGTGCTGCCCTCTTCGAGGTGCAGGACAGTCCCTGTCACATGGTTTTCTCCTGGGCTGCAGGTCTGTGTTCAGCTCTGGGGCTGCTGGGTCCTCACTGCTTTGCTTCGCCATAGCATGAAGTGTGACCTAAGCTTCAGGTAGAGGTGAGCTGGAAATTCATACTCTGTGCAGAGTGAAGCCCTTAGTTCTGCACCTGATGTGCAGATCTCTGAAACACTTAAACCAAAAATATGCGGGGATTTTTAAATTTACTTCTGTGTTCTTTTTTCAAACGTGCTTGTGCAGCTGTGAACTGATTTGTCACCAGCAAGGAGGAAGAGAAATCCTCTGTTACCATGCATTCTGCTACACTCTGCGTAGGAATTGGGATAATTTGCTTCCTTGTGAAGGGCTCAGATATCCTTCTGAATTAGGGTGGCTTGAAGGTTACTACTAATCAGCTGAGCCATAGTAACTGCCTGTGCATCCTCTCACTTCATGGCATCACCTCCTTGCTGGGTACAGTTCATATCCAGACTATTTCTGGTGGTTTAGGTGGTTCAGCAGAGCATTCTGCACAAACCTGACACAATCTACTCTTACTGGGCTGGGTGATGAGCTGGAAATGACTACACTTGTGCTGCCAAGTGGATGTTTATAGGGATAGATGTGATTCAGGTGCATGCAGTGAGCAGATTTACAGCAGAGAAGCTTTTAGCAATACTTTTAGTCAAATCCATTTTACTTCAAAGTATTAAAAATAAGCAACTGTAGTTCTTAAAAGCTCTCCTAAACACAAAAGGTGCAAGATGTTTGTGCCTTCATTTGCTGAAAAAAGTTCAGGGATAAGTTTTTGCACCACTGATGTGGTCATGCCACTCTTAGTAACCCAGACAGCATTGGTGCAAAAGCAGGTATAGACATCCTCAGTTTTCACAGCCCTAATCTGCATCATTTCAGAGTTTGAAATCCAGTTCTCCACTGTGGGGGAGAAAGTCATGATCCCTCCAACTGTAGCTGGCCACCCAGCTGGTCAAACCTTTATTTCTAGTTGATGTAGCCCCATGCAGCTCTGTAAGCTGCCACATTCCCTTTGCTTGGGTGAGGACCTGGCTGCCTGGGAGCATTGCAGTGTGTTTCTATCTGGATGTCAAGCTCTGCAGACAGGCAGCAGATTTCCCACTACACGTGATGCCAAGGGTCTCAGCCACACCATGAATACCAGAGATCATGTACCAACATGCTGGCTCAGCCTTTTTGTGTGCTCGCTGCTGCTCCCACCCTGATTTCTGCTCTCATTTCTCACTGCACCATCACTGACTGCAGCAATAGGTTGACTCTGATTTTGCAATCAGGATTACTAAATTAGGAAAGAAAAAAGAAAAGAAACTGCTGATTCTGTGCAGTCTCCCTAGCTTGATGTTTTGCTGAAACAATGGGATTATTAATAAAATAAGTTCCCAGCACATTATGGGACATGTCTGCTGGGCCATCAGCCTTACCCTTCGGGAACTCTGTGAGGAAGCCATGGTCCCTCTCCTCCTGATGGCTATCCTGCTTCCCCTGACATGCTCTGCTGATATTCAATGAAGAGCTTGAAGTCTTCTGGCTCATACTTTCCCTTCATGCACTCTGACATTGGTGGCTCGTGATGGGCAGAAGGTGCTCCCTATGCTTTCATTGTAAATAGGCAACACATCTGAACCAAGTTTTTTATAAACAGCTGGCTCAAAGTCATGGGCCTGGGAATAAGTGCTGTTGGAGGGAAAAGGAAGTGGCCAGGAAGTGGCTGGTGGAGACGAAAGTCCTGGCCATATCCACTACCTTTCTCATCTCCTTCCATCTTTGTTTGCTGCAAGTATTTGCCACCATCAAGAGCTCATGGCAGAGCAAAGAGATGTAACACCAAACTCTAGCCTGGCAATAGCTAAACAGAGAGGTTCCCAGCAACGGTGCTGCCAGGGTGCTTGGACAGATGTCAGCCTCCTCATGATAACCATTTATCTTGAAAGAACAGAAGTTGTGATTTTCTAAAGATTTTTTTCCTCAAACGAGACACTATCCTAGCTCAGAGGTATTCCTCCATTTACCCACAAGACAGTAACGTTTCCAGACTCACCTATTTGACTGCAGACTATCTCAGACATAAATGTGCAGAATTCAGGAGGCTTTCCTGCCCTTCCAAAGACAAGGAAATGAAGAGGTGACGGTACAAACAGGTCCTATATTAGGTAAGCTGAGGCAGGAATCTCCACCATTTCTGCTGTTGCCTGTGATAGACTGAAGTGGGAGTGGTAGCCAGAAAAGGTGACAGTCCCTTATCTCAGCACCTGCACCTATGTTTCTGCAGATGGCCTTCAGAGCAAAAAATAATCCTGCTCACAGACCACACTGTTCTCCCACGGGAAAAAACAAGTAGCTGTGGTTTGACCTGTGACACAGCCAGCAGTGACCAGAGCTGTTCAGTTGACTCCCTCAAAGGCAGGGAAGCACTGCAGAGGAACCTCAACAAATTAGAGAACTGGGCAATCACAAACCATATGAAATCTAACAAGGTAAAGTGCAGGATTCTGCACCTGGAATGGGGCAACACTGGACACATGTACAGACTGGGGAATGAGATGCTGGAAAGCAGTGCCAGGAAACCTGGAGGTCGTGGTTGGCAGCAAGTTGAATATGAGTCAGCAGTGCTCTGGCAGCCAGGAGCACCAACCATGTTCTGGGGGGTATCAGGCAAAGCATTGCCAGCAGGTCAAGGGAGGGGATTGTCCTGCTCTGCTCTGGTGTGGCCTCACCTTGAATATTGTGGCAGTTCTGGACACAGCAGTATAAGAAAGACATTTAAGCTACTAGAGACAGTCCAAAGAAGGGCAACAAAGATGGAGAAGGGTCTGGAGGGGAAGCTGTATGAGGAGCAGTTGAGGGCACCTGGTCTGTTCAGCCTGGACAAAACTGAGGAGAGATCTCATTGCAGTTACAACTTCCTTGTGAGTGAGAGGAGGGGCAGGCATTGATCTCTGCTCTGTGGTGAGCAGTGACAGGACCTGAGGGAATGGTCTGAAGTTGTATCTGGGGAGGTTTAAATTGGATATAAGGAAGAAGTTCTTCACGCAGATGGTGGTTGGGTGCTGGAACAGGCTCCCCATTGAAGTGGTCACAGCATCAAGTCTGACAGAGTTCAAGAAGCATGTGGATGATATTCTTGGGCACATGGTGTGACTCTTGAGGGTGGTCCTATGCAGGGTTAGGAGTTGGACTCGATGATCCTTGTGGGTCCCTTCCAAGTTGGCATATTCTGTGATTCTGTGAATTGCCTCATCAGTCATAGGCTCATTAGTAAACTAGCTTGGTTAATTTTCCCCCCCCCTATTTTACCTGAGTTTTTAGTCTTTTGTCTTTTTGGAATGAACAAGATTGTTGAATTTTGACGTATCAACTCTTGTAGTGGATTGACCCCGGCCACCAGCCAAACACCTACTCATCTGTTCTCTCAGTTTCCCTTCCTAAGGGATGAAGAGAAAGTAGCCAGAAGCTGAGAAGATTCATGGGTCAGTATAACAACAGTTTTATAAGGAAAGCAAAAGATGCACTTGCAAGCGAAACAAAAAGAGGAATTCATTCTCTACTTCCCATGAGCAGGAAGATAGACAGCTTCTGGGAATCCGGGCTTCCTGGATATCTGGGCCCTCAGTGCACGTGATGGCTGTTTGGGCTGACAAATGTATGCACCAAAAACTTCTTCCTTCTTTCCCTGAAGCTCTGTCACTGAGCTTGACATCATACGGTGTGGAATATCCACAGGGTCTGTTTGGGTCAGCAGCCCCAGCTGTGTCCCCTCCTGGTCTCTTGCCCAACCCCTGCCTTGGCACCATGCAAACTCCACTCACCAATAACCAAAACATCAGTGTGTATCAACACTGGTTTTGGCACAAATCCAAAGCACAACAGCATACTGTGTTGGGCTGCTGTGAGAATGTTACCTTCAGCCCAGTCAGACCCAGTGCAGCTCTCCACTATGATGGTTTTTATGCTAAAACCCCTTGTTCTCCCCAAGGAAGGACCAAGGACTGTGATGTCCATGGACATTCAAGGTATGCCAGAGCAGGATGTGAGTGACCTGTCCACCAGCTCATGGAGGTATCAGATCTGTGGTCTCCCTTGTGAGTGTCCCACTGACTGCCTGGCTCAGCTCTGTTCAGAAACCTCCGAAAAAAATGTGTATCTGGCTCTAAGGGCAAGAAATGGTGCATTACATGGAGAATTTCCATGAAGAAGAGAGAGTGAGGCCAACAGACAAGTTCTAATGCCAGGGCATTAAAACAAACCTTGAGCCTGGACCCATATGGGAGCCAAGGCTTTGTTGTGAAGCCCCCCATGTCCCTGCATGCCCAGACCTGTGCTCAGGGGGTCTGGCTGCTGCAGTAGCACCTGGGCACTCCTGGGACCGTGGAGAAGCACTTGTGCTAAAGCAATAAAATCCCCAGCACTGCCTGGCTGACATTTCTCCTTTCTAGCTTGATGTGTTGCTTGGCTTTGTTGTAGAGATTGAAACCAGATTTTCTTTCCCTTCTGTGAGTTATGTTAATTTGTGTTTCATCAGAACTTGCCTCTTCTCCTCCTTTTCTTTTTTTTCTTTCCCTTTAGGCTGGATCCAGCTGCACCATGAATTCAAGGAACCACCTGCAAAATATTTTAATGACTTCAACCTGCTCTTTGAGGTGAATTAATACCAGGACAGCCTCCGCAGCATGGTGAAATAGTCAGGCTTGGCTAAGTAGGCCACCCTCAAAGCTGAAAAATACATTCTACAACGCAGATGCTCCTGACAGGCATCTTTGTTTTCAAGGTCTTCATACAATCTCTTGTTCCTCGCCTGACTACAGTTGTCCCAAATTCGGGTAAGAGCTGATCCTGGGGACTGGATGTATCTCAGTCCAGCTTAAAAACAGGAGGGATAATGAAACATGTAAAAACCAGCCACACAAAGGATACATTAGATCTGTTAATGGTCTACTATGCAAATACAGTTGAAGGGAGAGTTCAGCTGCTCTCTAATGCTCCTTTTTTCTGGGATGCTTTGGTTCATTCCATGTGTTCAACAAGGCCAAAAAGACTTCTCTAAGCACAACTCACAGTGTAGCCATGTCCTTGCTTTCCTCCATCCTTTGGGCTTTTAAAATTCAAGAGTCATTTTAGATTTGTTAAGTAACTATTGGCAATATCAAATGATGCTGCAGGTGCTGTTGTGGTCCTTCTGCCCAGGTGTGTGCCCTACAACCAACCCAGCTAGGCAAGGTTGTCCTTAACCCATCCTCATGTTTTTTTCAGGAAAATCTCTGGAAGAATGTGAGGTTCATTGTAATTTTAGATATTAAGTTAGGCAGTACATTGTTCAGAAGGACATCCCTAAAGAGGTTTATTATCAAGTATTGTCCTTGCACTGGGGCACATCCCAATTAATTGCCCGCACATCAATGCATTACTCTGGATTTATCTCAGGGTAAACACATTAAGGAGCTAATACTTGGGCTTCCACTAAAGGACGCCATGGGATGGTTTGTCTCTGATAAAGTTTCTGGCACAAATTTCCATGTTTTGAATGCTACTGGCAAACACTTCAGCTTGAAAATCCATTAACCTGCAAGCACCCCATGCCCCTTATTCAATGAATGCAGAGAGCAAACATGTGTGTGAGCAGCTATATACACAGACTTGAAACTGTCAATGACAGCAGTCCATACAGAACTAACTCAAAGCAACTGTCCTGTAAAACATGTGTGCAGTGCTAGGCATTAAAGCTCAGACCCTGAAAATGCTCCTGACTTCCCTGCTTCTCAGTTTTCTGCTGTCCCCAGAGAGCAACAACCAGCCCCTCCTGTTAAATTATCTCCCGTAATTGCTATGGCGACACTGGGTGCTTCAGAGACCTGAAGTCACGACTTTTCTCCTTGAATTTCCTTCCTTCATCTCCTGCCCTCTGTTCTCACGTCCCTTTGCTGTCCTCCTGTAACAGCTCCTCTGGGTGCTGATGTGACATCGTTGCTCCTGTCTGCTCTGCACAGTTCTGAAAAAAACTCGATTCCCTTTCAGTGACTTTTCTGCTTGCCAGTGACAGCCACGTGTGCCTGAGTTTGCTCAATCTCCTGCTAGAAAATGATAAGATTGAGTGTGAAACTCCCAGCATCAGCACAAGGGGAGGGGGGAAAGTGACAGGAAGGAAAAGCTGCCTTTATTGGCAGCTTCATTGCCATCCTCCAAGACACGACATCTATGAGAAATCAGTCAGTTTGCAATCACTGCCTTGCTCCCCACAGATCTCACCTTCAGATCACTGTGGGTTGTTTTCTCTTAATTAGGGCCAATAACTGACTGCTGCTTCTTCATTATGGTCTTTAGCAATGATACCTAATTCTTAATCAATTCTTTTGATTCTCCACTATTTCTCAGCATGAAGGTGTCTGCATCAGAAGTACCTCAGGGAAAGGGAATAAGACAGTGGTGGAAGATGGAAAGAATGGGATGAAGCATCCATTGAGGTGGATCAGAGACCCTTGTTGGAGTGGTGAGGGCCTGGGAGAGGACAGTGCAGTGGGTGCTGCTGGGCAATCGTGTCAGTCCCACAGTGCTGAGAACAGGTCAGTGTCTCCAAGGCCATTGGTAAGCCTTGCCCTTGTCCACCTGGGCACATGAGTGGTGTATTAGGACTGGAATGTATGTGAAACCTTTTGAGTTGCCTTCTTACCTGCCAGTGGCAGTCTGGTGGTTCTCACAGTTCACATTTTCTACAGTGCCTGAAATGCAAGTGGGCTGATGGTAGTAGCAGGAGTGACTTAGGATGGTATCAAAAGAACAAAGAAAGTTACTTTTTCTCTTCATGCTTTCTGATCCTTTATTTCTTTATAAAAACTGAGTGCAAGTGTCCAGATGTCTGGAGAACTACATGATGCTCAGATTTTGCCAGTGGCTAACTTGCTCAAAGTGTGGGCAAGTCTTTCTAGTGAAAAAAATTCTTTTTTACTGACCTTCAGGCTTTTGTGTCTCTTTTCGTAATCAACACACACCTTATTCTGGGAACTAGCTGGGAATTCCCTTCGTCCTGCTACACTGGCAATGACAGATCAAGCAGTACTGAACTGCTTTGATCGCTTTCATGAATAAAACTAGAATTTGCCCCACGGCCCTGACTCTTGCCTAATTCCAACCTTTCCCATTAAACTGCTTTTTTTTTCTCTTTTTATTTTTGTGGGTCTTTTTTTTCCACTAAAATAACTGGAAGCACTGGGCCTCTTGGGTTCTCACACTTGAACAGGTGTTAGAGACCTAGAAGGCTTGAGCAGAGCGGCTGGATCCTTGAACACCATTAATTAAGGAATATTGCTGTTCTCACATACCTATGGGTACTTGAGCAGAGTTTTGATAGAAATCTGATGGAGCCAGGCTCTTCTCAGTGGTACTAAGCAATAGGACAAGAGACAACAGGCAGAAACTGATGCACAGGAAGTTTCACTTGAATATGAGGTGTGCAGGTGACCACATATTGGAACAGATTGCCCAGAGAAGTTGTGGAATCTCCCTCACTGGAGATATTGAAGAGCCATCTGAACACAATTCTGTGCCATGTGCTCCACTGTGGTCCCTTCCAACCTGATCCATTCTGTGACTCTGTGAAAAGGGCTTTGTGTGCCACAGGCTCTGTATGTCCCCTGTGTGTTGCCTAGAAAGACAGGTCCATATGGCAATGGTGGTACCTTGCAGTGGTAGGGCAAAGAATAACCAAGTGCCATTGAAGATTGTTTCAATACAGAGATGGTAATCACTGAAACAAAAAGTATGGTTCTTAATAAATTCCCTCTACCACCAGGGAACCTGGTAGGAGGCACAATTTCAGCAAAAACAAAAATCAAAACCACACATGTATATGTACTTTAAAAGAAGCAGACTGGGAAGGAAAGGGAGAAATCAGTTAGAAAAAGGTTTTCCTTGTCAGTCAAATATTTAACTCTAGCTCAGTAAAATCATAAGATTGGTTTGCCATTATTTGCCTTTATTAATGAGTCATATATCTTTATTTCAATACAGCACTCTTGATAGCATCGAAAAATTCTACATGGAAGCAACTGATTACATTCACTGTCGTGTTCAAATGAGCTGAGCTGGTGAAAACATCCATGCTGTAGGTTGTTTAATGTTCCCAAGGCATATGCAGATTTAGGGCCTCACTCAGAGGGTGTTGGTTTAAGACACCAGCTTTTGGGACATGTCAGCAGGCCTCAGGTCAGGCAGGACCAGGGAAAGCCGTGAGAGAAGCCACAGTCATGATGAAGTGGGGCATTTCTGTGCCTGCTGTTGCAGTCAGCGGGGCAGGAGAGCTGGAGGACTTTCCCTAGCACACCCCTGGGGCTGTGATGGTCCCCAAAGCCCTCCTTAGTGCTCCTCAAAACCTTCCCCTTCAATAATGTTGGGGCCACAGAAGGACACGACTAGTGACTCAGATCTGCCTTCCTTCTTGGTGAGACTCTGGCAGAAACCCTGGATGACCCCATGCTCTTGTTTTGGGGCTGAAATCAAGGAGTCAGGAGTTTGCACAAGGCTTGGTGAGTTTGCCAGCACTGGACTGGGTGAGGATTGATAAGGGACGTCAGCCCAACTAGAGAGATGCTAAGCCAGGCAGCCTGGCTCCTGCTCTCCTCCCAGCCACATCTGAAAGGGATTTGCAGAGACCTTGAGAATGAGGCTTCAAGAGTCTCTCCTTGCCAAAAATATTAGAAAGACAATGCAAAAAATTAGAGCTCCCGGCGTCAATAATATATGTGACAATTGCGGTGAATTTCTGGCTATCCCAATTTCTTTAACTAAATTGTACCAAGTGAGCAAGCTGGTAAGGAGCTTTCCCTGCAATGTAAGTGCATAGCTGAGTGAATTGGACCAAGGTGCCACATGTTAATCATTATAAGATTTTGTCTGCACAACATCAGTCTTGCACAGATCTGCTTATGAAATCATACCTTTCCCATTAAGTGCAGTTTGAGTTCTAAAAGGGAATTCAGATTGGCTTGGCACGAACCTTTGTATAGAGCTAAGAAAAACAGGGAGAGATGGCTCCACTTTAGGTAACAAAAAAAAAAATAACTTGACTTCTCTTTTGTGGTGCATCGAAAAGTCTCTGTTTAAGTACTGTGGATTGATGGCGTGGCCTAAGGTGGGAAGAATATTAAAAAAGATGTCAACATTCCAGTAAATGTATGTGTCAGAAATAAATGCATTATATGTTAGTCCATCAGAACGAGCTTAATAAAGGTATTCTTTTATGGAGTTAGACAGTCTGGTAGCTTGCATCATTAAAGGAAAAAAATTGTCAAAGAAGAAATGAGCTCAAGTTTCTGAAAATCATCTCACATTCAGAGTTCATTCCCTCAACCAGTCAATGGATGGATATTTGACGAATAAGATCCAGAGGGGTCTCAAATCTATAGAGAGTCTTGGGTGTGCATTTTTCTTTAACTTTGCTGCTTTCCCTCCTTAGGTTACCTGAAGCTCTAGATCAGAAGAAGCCTTTGAGGATTTGTCCCAAAACCTTTCCCCAGACCAAAAAGAAGAACAGCAAAATCCTAAAGCAAAATTAAAAGACAGTGGATCGAGGTCATAGATTTCATTCTCCAGCTTGAGAGCGTGAAGATCCAGGCTAACAACAAGCAGATGGAAAGTTAGGCACCAGTCTAAGTTGGCTGCCTTTTGCAACAGCAGTAGGGCTTTGTCGATAGTGCAATGTGTTTCTGGTGGAGCCATGCTGGCTGGGGAGAAAAAAACGTTGCACCTCCTCACAGAAAGCTGAGCCAAGAAAACTTTTGTTCTAGATAGTGTTTTGTCAGCCTAGCAACGCTGTTATTAGAGATGATATAGCCTTGCTGGCAAGAAAAATCCTCAACTCATACATGCAAAGGTCTGATGTGATGTCTACAGTAGCATGACCTTACCAGGAGATTTATCATGCCAACAAGGTCTTCCTTGGTGGTCTGCATGGGAACCCTCTAACTGGGAATAAGCCCAAGCAGCTGCTGGCAGGAGGAGGGAAGACACACTGTACCTGGCTCTCTGCTCTGTCCCATGGTACTAACACAGGCAATGGGGCAAGAGATGGGGTCTTTTGTCTGGTTTTGCATCGATAAAGCCTTCAGCAGGGTAAGTCCTAATTCTTTTTGTCACGTGAATAATATCCCTGGAAAGCTCTCCAGCAGTGACCCATCATGGGAAGGGGACAACAATCAGCTGTTCATGGTGGGTGTTGTATTGTGTGGACTCTACTCAAAGTCTTTGAGGTTTATTTGTTGCACACTGAAATAAAAAATAAAAAAAGGAAAAAATATGAAGGCAAAAACATGTAGAAATATCTGTCGTCCTAGGAAATAAACAAATCCCTGTCCCATGGCAGTGCCCCAAGCTGGCAGCAAGCTCACATTACTTAATTATGATATGTTGCATATACCAAATAGCAGGGGACAACCCCCCTCGTTTATTCTCACAGTCTACTGTGGCTGTGTCTGCCTTGCAGCTGTTCAGAACACATATATCAACACAGCTCAGCATCCCAGTGCAAGCAGCGGTGCTTGAGATGCAACGCTGGAGAGAGAAGCTGCAATGGGGAAGACCTGATTTTACCCTTAACAGTGCGGAACAGTCTTCTTCCTTTCACAGGCTGATTTCCTTCTCTTTAAGTGCAAGTTTGATTGTAGTTCTTTGTGAGGTTTTCTCCTAAAAGCATCAACTGCCTTTTTGCCTCCACACCAGTTCTTCCTTGTCAACATCCTGGACCCAGAGCAGGGCAAACCAGCTGCTGTATTGCCACCAGCAGGATTATGTGGACAATGAGGGGATAAATGCTAGGAAACTTCAACGCCTCTGAGAAATCTGGTCTGGTACATCTCAGGCACACGCTCCTGTTCTTCTCTATTTTTCCAGGTAAATGGCTCAGTTATACTTCCCAGCTCTGTCCTGGGCTGAGGACAGAGCAGAAAATCTCCAAGTACGAAATAATTTTTAAAAATGCGATTACTTTCATAAAGTACAGTGTATTTGGAGGGGAAAAGCTGTGTCTTATGCAGACTATTGAATCATACAGTCCTACAGGGAAGAGCCCAGGAGTGTGTCTCCCAAACTCACGGTACCCAGAATCACAGCCACTGTGCAGGCAGACCCAGGGAACATGCAGGTCTGGAGCATCGGGATAAAAACCCAGCTGGGGGAGCCCAGAAATGGGAGTTCGCCAGTGTTCCTCCTGGCTTTAATTAAGTGCATTGTCGTTTTGGTCAACTCCCACTCCCTTTCCCTCCCTCTCTCTGTCTTTATGCCCTGAAAGACTGTTCCCAGCTCTCAAAGCTCAAGTTTAATTAAAGTCATTCAGTGGTTTTGAATGACTAATGACTTCTTATCAGATATTGTGATACAAATAAGAGGCGAATGACCTTCCCTCCCATTCTTTATTGATACACTGTTATTTTTTTCTACCGCCTGCCCTGCCAAGACTCTTCCTGCTTCAAAATAACATGAGAATTGAAAACCTCCTTGAAATACATTTTAGTTAAGTGAAAAGGGCACAAAGAGGCCCATGGATGAACATGCACCTTTACAGGTCCACCTTGAAAAATCTGGCTATGGAGTGGAAAAGCTTGTAATCCAATTTTCAGCAAAGAACAAGCAAGTCCTGACACCAAGGTCTATCTGACAGGCCTTTCTGTCCATCGTTGAACAGCAAGTATCTGATGCTGATCGGGTGTGTGTGGCTCAGGTTTGGGTATCTCTGAGTCCTCTAGAAATAATCAATAAGGTAGTAGGAGAAAAACATTTCTGCTGGACCTACGGAAAGGCAAGGATTTAGGATGAAAAGAACTAAGTAAAAATTCTGTTTTGCTCATATTCCTAGCTCTTTCCTTGTTCAGTTGCTGAAAGTTTTGGCAGAGGAGGAAAGCCTCTGTGATCACTATTCTGAGCCCTCATGGCCCCATATGAGGAAGAAAAAGAGTGAGATGAGAAGTCGTTGGTGTGGCCTGTGCTAAAGTGTTGGGTTCTGTGAGAAAAATTATACCAAGAAGTAAGGAGAAAAAACCAGAAAACACAGTTTCTTTTCCCAGTGGCAGTTCTGTTTTTGGGTGCAGGGAGTATGTGACACTTGGCTGTGCTACCTCTGGGTAAGTGGCTCCTCTGAGTTGCTTGGCAGCACTTTGCTTGTTGGGAGCAATTAAATTTTGTGTTCTTTCCGTGCTCCTTCACATCCATCAATGCCAGAGATTAATGTTTCATGAAGTTTTGGTGGGTCTCTGAGGGGTGAGCTGGGAGCACAGGAGACCTCTGCCAGCCCCACAGCATAGCTGCTGCTCTGGAATGGTGTTTCCAAATCTGCATGTGCAGGGGAAGGTCCTTACTACAAATTTGCCATGATGACAAGAAATGAAAATAAACTGGTAGGATTGTTGAAGAGTTATTTTCTGTATTTTGAAGTTGTCTTATAAATGCAAAATACAAACAAAACCAGGTGAGTTCATAGCATAACTCCTCCCCTATGAATAACACTCCGAACACGAGCAACAACTTTCAGCCATAGATGATAACTTGGGCTTGTTTTCAAGTGTTCACCTTGATGTAAAGTCTTCAGACTTGCTATTTTATTTTTTTTAGGTAAAACTCAGATATAAGCATATGTTAAACCCAGACATTTTTCAAAGCACTGGGCAGAGCAGTCTCTAACTGTAACTTAGCTCTGGCCCACTCGGTCCAAGTTGAAGGAGACCTGAACTCACCATTGTTTTTTAACAGCTGTCTGTCTCCTTCTTTATGAAATGCTCAGCCTGCTCGTGTATGCACAGATGCCACACTGCTCCAGGCTTATGGCTTGAAGCTGTGGCTTTCTCTTGATGCATCTGCAGCCCAGGGTGAGAGACCACAACACAGAGGGTGGAATCATCCATGGGCTTGAATTTCCCCTGTGTGAAGCCACTAAGCCAAGGTGGACCCAGCCATGTTTAACATAGAGATATGATAGACATTTTAGTGAAAATTACTTTCTGAGCTTCACTTCTGTCACGGTGGGTGGTGATTATGGTCATCCACCTGCTCACACTGCCCGGACATGGCCAGCCACTGTGAGGAAGCTCAGCAAACCCACTATGTGGCTTCTGGTTTCTTGGTCAGCTCAGCTGTAAGGAAGTCACACCAAGTCACGTTCTGCTTTGAGTGAGTGGGCAGTGCTTGCATATTTCCATTATTGGTTTTCTGTATCTTTGACTATAAAACATCCACACAGCAGCTCTAAGCAAGGGAGCAATAACTGAACTTCCATAATCATGACAAGACCCCTGCAGCAGCCACTACACAGGCAGGTTTGTTCTGGCCTCAGCATCCTCTTGACTCAGTTGGCTGAGTCAAACCAGCAGCAAAGTTCTACCTCTCCTATCAGTTTTCTCCAGAGATTTGCTCACAGTGGGATAGCCCCAGGGCTAGGAGAAAACAGACTCTTTGGGGTCTGCACAAGCCCCAGATTTCTGGAGGTGGTCAGCTGCACCACTGTGGCCACTCATGGAAGTACTTGGTCTTGTGTAGGACATGACTTCCCAAGGATGGGGATCCTTTCAGGCCCATGAAGCTAGGCCTGCCAGTGGTCTCCAACCTGAGCAGGATTGAGGGGTGCTCTTTCTTTGTATGAGCTCATGTGATACTCTCCTTACCAGAATTCTCTGTTGAAAAAGCACCTTTGATTTTCTGACCTATACATAGCACCTGGGATAGCTCTACAGCAGTGTGGCAAAGAAATTCAAGCTCCTGCCAATGACATTAATTCCATCCATGACCTTAGTGTTTCATACTACATGAGTGAGAAAAAGAATGGAGAGATAAAGAGTAAACTGTACAGGATGCTTCATCTGGTGATGATGACCTTTCCTCATCCTTCCCATCCAGTTCATTTGTTCTTGCTGTGGCCAGGCTGTACTCTGCTTGCTTCCTCTCAGCAGAGTACTGCCTTCCTCTTCTGAGCCATTACTGTCAATCAGCTGCCAGCTCTCCACCTGGGTTAAAAATGGCCAGGGACAGTAGTAAATTATTGCAGAACTCATTCACTTTCTTTTCCTGCAGGCGTGTCTGTTAATCTGAGTCTGTCGTCTTACTGTCTCTGAAAGGCTACTAAACAAAGATAGTGAGTGGTCACAAAGTTGAAACATCCACCTTCCACTAGAGCCTGTGGGAGGAAACCGCATTCCTTTAGGGGAAAAAATCCTGTGATTTCTTAAGGCCTATTAAGTCCCATTCATTGCCTTGCTTGACTGCAGTATATGAATGAACACTTTGGCTCAAATGGACTAAAGCCTTAGGTAGTTCAGTGCCCTGCTTGAGATTTGCCAAAACTTAATACCTAGGAAAAGGCAGAAAAAAGGATTATAAGAACATGCTGATGATGCTTCCCAACTATTTTCTGAGCCTCCAGTCATTCTCAGCTCAAGGACTTCCTGGAATGACTGGATGTTACTCCCAGGTATTTGCTGTTTCTATCACTACTTGGATTATGCCACCATTTGCCATCTACTTCCTTTGGTCAAGCACTCCCAGTCCAGTTCCCCCAGGGTGCCACTGACTCCATGACCAAGGGGTGCCCAGCTGCTCCATGAAGCCCTGACAACCTGAGTGTTTTCACTGTTCAAGGTGTTCCTGACCTTGGTTTAATATTGAGATTAAATCACTCTGCTAAACAGACCTTTGGGATCAACTTCACCCAACAAATCTTTTCCAAGGTGGCCACGGCTGCTGCTGAGCTGATGCTTAGGAAAAGCCATGCTCCATGTTGTACTACTTTAGAGCAAGAGCAAAGTCCCCACTGGCCTCACTAAGACAAGATCAAGACTTAGTGCTTTCCCCCATGCTAGTCCAGGAAGAAGTTCTGTACAGAGATAAAATGCTTCAGATAAAAACTGAGGCTGCTCCTGCAGGCAGAGGGGCAAGGGGCTGGGATGTTCAGAGTAGAGGGAGTTCCCAGGAAGCAAAAAGGGAATGGGTCAAGGCAATGTATGAACTAACAGAATTGAAGAGACTGAGATGCCTCAAATGGTGTCAGAAAAGCTCCTATGACCATATCTAGACGGGTGATGACCAGGGAAAATCGTCCCCAGACAGAGAGATCCTCCCTGCCAAGGTTCATCCCTGGGGAAATGAGATGTTAAGACCTGCAGGAGATAAATGTTAAAATGACAAAAGCAAAACATATTGGTCTGGAAGGATCTTAAGATGACTCCTGACATATGTTTATGCTATGCGCTTTTAAAACTCATAGACTCCCACCCCTCCACAGATAACCTGTCCTAACACGTAATTACCTTCACAGTTAGAAAGGATATTTTTTTTTCCCCAAATGCCTATTACTGAGCTCTATTGCTAAATGTTGAGCTCATTCCTTTTTTTCCTGCCCTTGGTAGCTATGGAGAGCAATTGACTGCTGTCCTCTTCATAATAACTTCTTGCATATTTGAAGACTATAATCAGGTTCCCACTTCTCTTTCCTAGGCTGTCAAATACTTTGTTAACTCCAAGAAGTATCACAGCTATTGTTTGCTCGTATTCATTATGTCAGACGTCCCATTCCCAGCCGGTGGGAAGTATCACTCTCACCCAGCCAGAAACGTACAGGATCCTGTGATGCCTGTGGGGTGCAGACGGAGCAGGATGGCCATTGCTGTCAGGGGAAACCACAGGCACAGCCCTGAGCCTGCCACACTTTTGCTGGCACCCCTGGCAGCGGGAGTTTCGGAGCAGGAAGAAATGGTCTATGTGCAGGAGGGAAATGACTCCGTGTTGCCCCCTGACTGCACACTGACCTGCACACTGCTCTACAGCTTATCTTAAGAGTTTTTAAGGAGTCATCATCTGCTGTCTCTGTGCAGGAATTGGTCTTACTCTGCCATCTGCCTCTTGAGACCAAGCAATTCTGAGCGGGAGCACGGAGCACCGAATTTTCCAGCGCAGCTGAGCCTCTAGAGGAAGAGGCTCCCTTAATTGCTTGAAATCCATCACCTTTCTGTGACGGTGATGTCACCTTGCTCTGGCATGAAAAAAATAAAAGAGGCACATCTGATTTCCCCTCCCTCCCCCGAGCATTGCTGTGTCTTGCAGGCTCACCCCAGCCCTAGGCGCAGCTTCGGTGCTGACTCTCCAAGCGGTAGAAAAAGCTCTGGGGACTTCAGGACCAAATTGCACTTGCACCTGCATTTTCTACAGCCTTTGCTACTGGTACATTGTACAGTAACTTCCCGGGACGTGAAACGGGTTACGTATACCTCGCTTAATATACCTTATCTTACTTAATATTGGCTTTTGGCTGTTAGAAACTTGATGTTAGACAGAGACGGATGCGATTAGCTGGGCGCTGCCCGGCCCGGAGCCGCTGCCATTCGGCATTGCAGCATCCCCACCTTGTGGTGCGTGCCGGAGCGCCTGCGAGCGCCCAGCCTGCATCCCACCTCTCCCAGGGCTGCGGGGACACCTGGACGTCGGACTGCAGTGGGGGCTCAGTTCAAGCCCTGGCTAAATACTCATCGCAAACCGATACACAAGCATGAGCTCTGTCTCTTCTAGACAGGCACTAAAAGGTATGGAAAAAGTCCTGGATAAATGAGGAAAGATTAACTGAGGATTTTTTTTTGTGTGTGCGATGTTGCTTAAGTATTTCCTTCTGGAAAGATGAAACCTCTGGTTCTGATATCTAAATATCTACCTTGAAAGTCCAAAATACCACTAAAGAGTTCACAGAGATGCTACACAATTGGCCAGTACCTTCTCCTTTGCTGCTTAGGGATGTCTCAGGGATGATGTGGGCTTTATTTGAGAGCATATTTTTAAAGGAAAAGAAATGCAGCCATTTGTGACTCCTCAGTTAGTGCTGTGAGTGTCACTGGTCTTCAAAAAAACCCCAGGTATCTCTAAATCCCACTGATTATCATTTGAATCAGTGAAATATCATCTGTAATGAGGTGAAAGTGTTCCTAGAGAGGTTGCCCCGTGCCTGGGAATATTCAAGGTCGGATGGGATGGGATTCTGAGAAACCTGATCTAGTTGAAAATGTCCCTGCTCACTGCAGGAGGGTTGGACTAGCTGACCTTTAAAAGTTCCCTTCCAACTCAAATGATTCTATGATCTCCGTTTAGGGATAGCTACTCAGAGGAAATTAGATATTTTTCCCAAAGACCCAGGTATTCTTCAGTCTCTGAGAGCATCTGCATGAGGATAACTTGAGCCTGACCTTTGCCTTCCCAGGTCTGAGAACTCCCTGGCATGTACCCAATGAGCATAGGTACAGAAAAAGCTCAGCAGCTCCTGGAGGAAGTGGAAACTGGGCAAGGTTGAAACATGGGTGGGGACTCAGCACCCTTCTGCTCTGTGTTATGAGGAAACAGATTCTGTCCTTTGTGAGAAGGTGACACAATATTGTACCTTGTAAAAAAAAAATAAAATTAAGAATTATGTATTTCTGTACAAACTGAGTATAACAGACCCAGGTAACTGCCTGGTACCCCAGGGCTGCATTTTGGCAGTGCTCTTCAGTACTTTCTGAATAACAGGAACAATTTATAAAAATATGAAGCCATCAGTGACTTTGACTATCTCAGAGTCTGTTTCTCTTATGCACTTCTTCCTTATGCACCAAGGAATAAAGACTATTCAGATCTGCTTAATGGAGGAACTGATGCCTAGAAGGAACAGGAGATGACCTCCTCCCTCCAGCTTCCTTCTGTGATAAAGGGATGATGATATGCAGTCTCTCTCCAGGCTTGCTAACTTTGCAACCTGCTGCTGAGTTAATGTGAAACAGAGCCCTGGAAAATGCAGGGAGCAAGAACAGCAAAGCAGCCTGGGGGTGTGGGGTGGATAAATCACGGACACGCTGGCCGGGAGGGCAGTGACAGGGCTGTGGAGTCATAAATGCTGAGCTTGCTCCATAAGGCCTCAGCCGCTTGCCAGGCTGCTCGGGAGCTAGTTGACAGAGCTCTGCCTTACAAGCCCGGTCTTCAAAGCATTCCTGTCTTTACTGTTGAATGCACCAAATGTCTCCCACAGCTGTTTAGTTGGTTTGTGAGCCTTGTTAAGTGCCGGGTTTATCATAGCTTTCCCAAGGAATGAGTACTCCCGAGAAGTAGCTGAAAGATACTGTCTGGTTGAGCCAACTGAGGAGCTCAGGCTCCTTTGGAGACTAGTTGAGAATGTACAGCTAGTTTCTTTACTGGGGCAGACACTGGAATGTTTGGTATATTTAATTGAACTTGATTGCCCTTTGGGCTATATTCTGCTGAGAAAAGAGGTGTAGGGAGAAAAGCACCAAGTATTGCTTGGAAAGCCTTTCAGGTCATCATAGCCTTTCAAACATGAAGTCTTTTAATCAGTGTGCTTATACTTATATCACCATAAAGAAATACACATCACCTAAGTCTTGTCCACCTGCAGCTGGCAGAGCCCTCTGCCCAGACTGACCTAATATTGTTACCTGCACCTTGTACCTTCTCCATGGTATAAGCCAGAAAAATATTCCTTCATTGGCCAAGGCTGCATCCATATCAGGATTTGTTTTCCCTTCAGAGTGGTATCAAACCATATCCACTCTTGCAGAGCAAGGCAAAAGGTCTGCAGCCCAGCCTGGGAGTTGTACCCAAACACAGCCTGCTTCCCTGTGGATTAAACCTCACCCAAGCTACTGGCTATTAAAGTTCCCTCCACAGCATTAAGCAACTCTAAGCTTTCTTTGAAGTTCACTTTAAACATCTCTCAAAGCCATAATGGGTAATGTGAAGGTGAGATATATAATGGTCACAATAACCTTATAAAGCACATAGAGAGGCAGCCAAAGTACCTGAGTACTGTGGAGTATCAAGCCACTGAGTAAATGAGCTTAAGCACCTGCTTCTCTCATTTGCTTGCTCAGCTGATTGATGTGACCATAAGCTCCTCATCTGCAAGCTCTCTGGGCTCTACATAAGCTAGTTTTGTCCATGACATATAGTTAAGAGTATTAATTATTGTCTCACTCATCTCTGTGGAGAACAGTGTTCTCTGAGTGAGCCCCTCCAGTCATTGGCTGCACAGAGTAAAACAAAGAAGTGAAATATTGGGAAGATACACGCCAAGATGGGGTTTTCCATCTTTTTTCAGCCAGTAGGAGAAGGCTTGCAGGCAAGTGCTGTGAGCCCTTGGATGGAGGATACAGGACAGAAATTAAGCAGAGATTTAAAATCCTTCACTGGATGATGATAAAATTACAGTCTGTAATGAAGGCATGGAAAAGTACCAGCTATAAACTAGGAAATTCTACAAAACAGATCATGAGATAATAATTCAACTCTTCTTAGAAGGTGATATGAAGTTACATCACTGGTGAAAGTGGTGATATGAAGTTCAGATTGTACAGTGTACTGCTATTTGCAAAGGTGTCTTAATGCTTCTAATGTGAAATTCAGAATCAGAGGCATAGACTTGCATAAACTGAAGCACACTTTTAAAAAAGATAGCCTGAAGAACTGACTGGCAATCCTAACTAAGACCATACTGAACATATGGAAAAAGAAAGAATTCAGCTGAAAGGAGAAAGTGTGGGAGTTCAGGGGACAGGGAGACACACTTGATTTTCAGCAGAATGAAAAGAAAAACAAACGTTTAAAAATACGTAGATATTGCAAAATATATTCTCTGACCATGCTTTTTCTCCTTTCTCCTTGATATGAGTGTTGATGAATGGCAAACAGCCACCAGTTCAGGTGTGTGTGATTCCCTTGGGAAGCTGCTCTTTTGGTGGCAGCTTAGGGTTGGACATCACCCCTGGCCAAATCCTGTGCCCAGCCCTGCTAACACAAATGCCACTTTCCTGAAAAAGTGATTGTGCAATTAGAGGCATTTTGGTTTGCCCTGGGATGGCATCATAGGCACCAAAAGTTTCCTGTGGGGTTAAAATTAATTTTTCCTCCTAGCTAGTAATTTTTAAGTCCCAGCTTGGACCCCCTTAAATGAAAGAGGGTTGTTGCTGGTACTTTTTTTTAATACATGGATCAAAATAAGAGGAATTGAACTGGATGCAATAACTATTGCACTTTTCACTTCATCCTAAAGTTTTCTAGAGTTACAGAAGTATTTAGCCATACTTTCAGTGGTCCTAGCAAGCAATTTACTTGACATTAAAGGGGTAATATGTTCACTGAGTGAGCTCTGCCAGTCATGTCCCACATAGCTCGTCTTTGAAGCTCATGGACCAAAACCTTCCTTGGCATAAGAGTTACAGAATCACCTTGATTTGATGAGTCAGAAGTTTACTCAACATCAGTCTAGGATAACAGTTTCATTTCAGCAAACCCAGATTATTTTGGATATCTATTAAACTGGACTAACTGGTATTCCCATTCCCATGTATATACGCACATACCAGACAATAATCTCTTGAACAACCCACAGATGAATTCCTCAGCTTATGAATCTGCCAGAAAACACATAATTTTCCCCATCAAGGAATGTTGCTTGGCACATCTTTAATATATCACTTACACAGCCCTCAATCAACCTAAATGATTCATCTAGCAACATTTCATAGGCAAGGCTTTACGTGATTGAATAGTTTATCCTCACTGAAAAAGCACACGCCATTCAGTCCACGTATCAGCTATAAAAGTTATTAATAACTAGGAATTATTTAGATAAGAGTCATGAGGTCGGCTTTAGCCTGGGTGATGGCAGCTGGCCCACTTTGAGCTCCATCAGTAAAAATGAGCCAGAATTTGCCCCCGTGGGAAGAGATCAGAGGCTTGGAGACTCAACACCAACCCATGCATCATATTTTATGTTGTGTTTTACAGTTTATCAACCTTCAGATTAAGATTTATTAGTGTTGCCTTGCTGTTTAGCGGTCGTAACTCATGATGGGCTTGTTGCTTAGCACTGTCTGTAACAGAGGGGCTGGTTCTCACTGTGGACATTGTACCAAAATACAAACCCATGCAGGAAAATGACCTCAAGCAGCAACACAGAGACACCAGGTCATCTATGTTTCTGCCAGGCTGGTTGTCCTCTCTAAGTGGTGGCTCACATTTGTAAGAGGTCAGGAGACATTACTGTAGCCAGTAATGGCTATGGGCCTGATCACAGCTATGGGTCAAGAGATCTGTCTCCTGGCCTTGTGTGGATGTGAGAGTCTGTGTTATGGTCTTGACCACCTCTTGGATGGAGATGCCAATGATTGACTTGAGGACAGAGTGCAGCAAGCTGTCTGAGCCAGCACAGCCAACACATTGTCCAGGGCACCTGGGAAGTCATTTTTCATCTGTGATGTCTTCTTTCCTCCAGGGCTGGATGAATTACCTAAGGTTCCTTGGACATTAGACAGGCAAAATGGGGTTAGAGCACCATGTGATCTCAGCTACAGTTCCCAGCTCAGCATCCTGATGTTGTGCACAGACATGGTAACTTGGCTCCTTTCCTGCTTGAAAACATTTGTTTGGATGTTCTGAGACTTTCTCGACATTATGAACCCCCGCCATAGGGTGTTACATGGCTTTAGATAAGAAATCTCCATAAAACTGTAAGCAATGTGTCTTCTGCAGTAAATCTTCCTTCTTAGTCAAGAGTGAAGCAGTCACATTATGTTTCCTTATATTACAGCCCACCTGTTGCAAGGAAAGTGCCAAGAAAATTATACACCAGTGGGAAAGTATAGATTGCATAGATGGCTTGGACCCAGCAAGAGTCAGTGTGGCTATGGGATACACATTTAAAATCATCTATGAAGCTTTCTTTGTGCAGTCAAAAGGGAATCCCAGGCTGGATGGAGACAAGAAATCTGCTAGCTCAGACACCATAGCTGTAGCTGATATCTCCCCATTGAAAGGGTGGAGGATTAACTGTGTGTTGGACAGACAGATCCTGTGTAGCATGGCACAGTAACAATCCTTGGGGTGCCTGAGGCATGAGGAACAGCCTTCATTTCCCTTCCTGAACCCAGTTGCTCCATCCTGTGCTCTCTGGCCATGAGTGAGGAGTTGTCTGGCAAAACTGCACATGCTCAGGGGTGCAGGGCTGCCCATGTTTGCTGGTACAAGCTACCACAGTAGATAAAATTATGGGCTTGCTTTCTAAACACGAGGTTTACAAGAAAAGATCTGTTGACACCAAGTGATTTAAATGACCTTTCTTTATCTATTAAATAATTACTGATAGTTCATTACTTTCAGAAAGATTTTAAAAGCCCAGCAATGCTTTGTTCACTGCCATCTGAGAGGACTGTGCTTTTTCATCACTGCCTGTGCAGCCCTCATAGGAATGGATGGGGGCCTACACAGTCATTGGATCCAATCCTCACTATTTGCTTCCTACCACCCCTTTCCAAAAAGGATCATCTTTCACACCTCAGTGGGGTTCATCCGTTCCATTTAAACTGCAAAGCTGCTCCTGGAAGTTTCTGCTGCAAGGGGTGGAGAGGGTCCTCCTATCTGCAGTACACAGGGATCCATGGCCAGCCCCCAGCTTCTGCCATGTGCCAACACTGCCTTTCCCCTGCTTGTCACAATGCTTTTGCTTTATATTTCTCTGTATTTTTAGCACTGTCATCAAAGGAAAAAAATGTAGAAAAACAAACCCAACAAACAAAGAACACTGCATTAGCTGCTGAGGTACCACTGTTGGGTGCTGCACAGGGGGCAAAGACTGGTTTCCTGTGGCAACACCAGGCTGAGAGGGCTCTCACACCAGTTGCACCTCTGGAGAGATTTTCTCTCCTGCCACACTAATGCTTACACTCATACCCTAGTATGTATGCTGTATGCTAGAGGAGAGTCACACAAGGCCGAAAATACACGTTGAGGGGTGAAAAAAAGACAAACCTCACTCAGCGGCCTGGAAAGCAGCTTGTCTCTCCAGCCCTGGGGGAAGAGCAGCGTGGAGCAACTGAGTTGTGGAGCAACTCAGCTGTGATAGCTGGCGAGAGCCACAAGATGTCTCTGGAAACCAGCATTTGGACAAAAAAAAAAAAAGGCATTAATAACCGCGGGAAAGGGGCCGGGCTGTTTCCATCTGCAGTGAGTGCTGAGCCCTGGGATGTGCGCGCTGCTGAGCCTGTACTTGGAGCACTAGGGCTGGAACAGCCCCATTAGCTGAAGGCCCCTCTCCATAACAATTTATGCCAGGTGAGAATTTGGCCTGTAAGGTCACACTCATGGCACTTCCTCAATGCACAGATTAGAACTGTGGATCAGTAAATCATTGTTGGATTAAAAACTTTATTGACTTCTCAAGTAGTGGGGCAAACAGCAAAGAGTGCACATTGAACATCAGATTAAAGAATAATCAGAGTGCAGCAGAAAACAGTAAAAATGAAAGCACTCCTCTCTGGAGCCCTTCTAAATGTTTCTTGCACACCCGAGTGGCGATTGCATGGCTTTGGATCCCCCACAGCAGACCCTGCAGCTGATGGGGTCTTGGCACCGGCTGTCTCAACCCAGAGCAGCAATTGATAATCCCTTTCTCCCTTAGGGTCCTGCTTCTGCTGCAGGTCACTCCTGAGAGAGCTAAAGGAGATATTTTCAGCCTCTGAGATGTCCTCTGCAGGCAGCATAGGTTTATATATATATATATTTTAGGTTTATAACTTCCAAACTCGCCAAATCCTGTGGGGTTTCACTACCTGCACCGTCACCCCCAGGGATTGATGAGTACAGAAAAAACCCTGCTGCAGCACACCCACAGACAGACATTATGGGAGTGAACTCTCTGGCCCTGACACAGGGAAAAATCCTGTTGAACGTGACTCAGAGCTCAACTGAATGCCTGCAAGTTCTGATCCTGCATCCATGTCAGTCACTTGGGGAACTCCTCTCCCTTTTACCAATTCCTTTTGGTTTCCTAGTAAACAACTAGGGAATTGCAGAGTGGAAAAGTCCCATATAAGTGTAAAGTTGTTATTAAGAAATAGGCAAAGCACAGTAACTAGTGACTCACAAATTTTAATGTGAGAAAACAAAGCTATCCTTCAATGGACCACATAGAGTGACAGCAATTATTATAAACTGGAAAACCTCTTTAACATTTAACTAAAAATGTGTGGCAAATAAAATCCATTGCCCACCAGGCTCAGTGATTCTATGTATCATTTGTTTTAGGATTTGTTTTCCGTCATACAAATCATAAGACAGTCATTTAAATTAATAATAAGCGATTTATGGGGATAATGGGATTTTTAATGAGCTGTTTCTGGTTGGGGGGTTGCCTTTACAGAAACTCATCTACTGCATTGCAAATGCCAGTGCTTAGCACTGAAGGATGTGGTGAAAAGTCCATTAGGCTAAATCTGCTTGAACAGAAGGACCAAACTTTGTTCTTGTAGTGTGTTTAGGAAAGCTCCCTCAGGACTGAGCTACCATTACACGACTTTACTTGAGGCACATACATTTGGATAGAGCAGGTCAAGAAAAAAAAAAGGTGTAATCAATATCTCTGGCATGATTAGATTAAAAACAAAAAAAAATAAAGCTGTGTTTGTAAAATTTTTCCTCTTCATTACGCAGACTGAGAGCTTAGAGTTGTTCTTACTAATACAATTGTATAGTATCCAGACAATTTGGAGCCGTTGTTGTGGAAGATCATTATGATTTAGTGGTACACTTCTGGATGATCTTTGGCTGGAATTCTACATCCTGGTTTGCCTGAGATGACTACTATTTTTGGTCAGAAAGTACCAATTTCCTTCCAAAACATGCTGTAACTCAGAAGCAGAAGACCCATTTCTGAATTGCTACCCATCCAAAAAATTGCTTGCCCCAAAGGACCAAAATCCCACAGCACATTTAATTTCCTGCATGAAAAAAAAAAAGCTGTGGTCCTTCATTTGGGATCTGTCTCTCTCATGATGTCTGGGCTGAGGCCTCAGGCGACTGAAGGATGTGTATCCAGCTAGAGGAACCCATCCCAACCAGCAACCATCCTTCCCACAGCCACGGCTTTGTGCAAAATGACAGAGAGGGCAAGACGGCGAATGCAAAATCTCCTGAGTGAAAAGGAATTAGTAAAACCCCATATTCATGAAATATTGAGAGCTAATTATATGTGCATCGGAAACCTCTGGGGGAAGGGAGATGGAGGCCTTTCATTAGACGGTAACTGGAACTTTTTCATCATTTGTCTAGCTCAGGAATGTAAGGCTGCTGTCTGGAGAGGGATGTGGGATTTGGCTGCAGGGCTGGGTGTGCAGGTGAAGTGCCATGCTAGCGAGTATTTCTATTGTACTCTGGCATGTCTTGGAAAAGGTCGTAGAAGCTGTAGAACGTCGGTGGGGCTGGGTGCTCCAACATATCGGTGCTCTCATAAGACCTCTTCACTCAGATGTATCGTGAGAAATCGTTGTTCCCAAATAATATTTTCATCTTCCTCCCACACAGTCACCAAATGGGTCCCAGGTCCTGTCCCTCACTTCAAACCTGGTCACAGTTTCTCCTGGAGGGTGCAGACCGCAGTCTCTGCCTGACTGTTTCCAGAAAGTTCAATTTCCTTGCTTTTGACTTGCTCTCTGCTTTTGCAACCGAAACGAATGGCTAGTTATTGCCATTGCACCGTCGACCAAATTCAAGACCAAGATTAGGACCGGTGAAGACGGAGGAAGTTTTTACGGTGGAGCCAGAGAAAGGCTTGCAAAGGCAATCCTGCCCACTGCATGGCCGGCAGCCACATGGCGAGGGATGCAAAGTAAAAAAGTGGGAGGAAAAGTAGCCTGCAGTGGGTTTTCTCTCTCGAAGTTTTGCAGCGACCTTAGACACAAGGATGCTCAGGGAAACTCCTCTTCCAGCCCTCTGCCTTCTGCCCCCGGCTTCCTGCTGCCAGATCCCCTGCCCGCACCCGCGGCCGTTCTCCTGTAGCTGAATTTATTTTCCCCTCGTGATCTCCTGACGGTCTCGGCCTGGAGAGATCCGTGTCCCTCCCGAAGCGAGGCAGCAGCCTCCTTCCCGGGGAGCGCCGGGACAAGCCGCCTCCGGGCAGCGGCTCCTCCACAAGCCGCAGATCCGAGCCGTGCTCGGGGCCCGGCTCAGCCCGGCCGCCCCCACGGAGCCCCTGCACCCGCAGAGCTCCCGCACCCGCGGAGCTGCTCGCGTTGTTCCCGTGGCGGCGGCAGCGCGTCCCAGCCCTCGGCACATAAATCAGCATTAAACCCATTCCCCACTCTGATCCCCGGTGCCACCATCTATTACTCCCCCAGTGCGTTTTCTATCACCTTTTGTTAGAATTACACAGCCGGAAACTTAATTTACCCCGAGCTTTAAAGACAAAATACGCCCGGGCAGGCCGGTGGTCCCGCGTTATGCCTATTTACTCCCGCAATCCATAGATTATTATGAATCGTTGTGATTTTCAGGCTGCTACTGGTTTAAATACCTTCTCGGCTACTCTTCTCAGCTGGAAAAAAAAATTTTGCCCACTCTTCCTGAGCAAGGGCCAAAGAGCAGGAGACCATCTCAGTTGCTCTGGGCTTTATTTACTTTCGCTACTATTGTTATTATTATTTTTGAAATTTTGAGTGAGTGAGGTTTTCAATTGCTGAAATAATTGCCCGGGAGAAAGGTTGCTTAATCTGTTCATGCATTATTGACTTGGGCTCCAATATTTGGCTTGCTGCTTTTTAACGCAAGAAGATCACGTACGAGAGTCTTTTGCATAACAATTTTTAAAGAGGACACATCCTTATATCAAAAGTGGACGTGACTTGAATTTTGCCGACGTTTGTCCCTAAAATGACCCAATTCCGGTTACTACCACTGGGCAGCAGTAACATTGCATCATTTCTCCAGGCAATAGACTTATTTTGCTTTACTCTATGCACCTTTCCCTGTCCCCCACCCCCAAGCCAACACGTACTTTTAAAGCTGATTATTTTGTCTTGCTGCGTTTTAGCCCTACACAGAGTTTTCTCTCACTGGGAACGGATGAGTGGAGAGCAGCAAGACCAGCTTGTAGGAACAACATGGATAATTAAAGCCGAAAGTTCCCAGGCAAGACAGAAATAGTGACTTCAACGAAATTTTACTGTGAGCCTCTGCAGAAAGAGCCCAGCGCCGGTGTCAGCATCTCCAGACACCTCCACGAGCATCATTTTCCCCGATGAGAATCAAAAGAGACCCCCCCTCCCCTGCTTTTTCCAATCGAAATCGTGCTGCTCCCAGCCACATTGGTCAAGTTAGTTCCGGAACAAAGGAGGACAAAAACACAAAGGATTTCTCTTCCCTCCTACTCCCTCTTTCTCCCCTTCTCAACTTTCCCGGTGCCTGCCCCCCGGCCCGGCGCAGGCCGGGATTCCCCCACCCGGTATCGCCTCCCGGGTTGGGGCCCGTTTCGCAGCCGCGGCCCGGCCCGTAGGGATGTGAAGTGACAGAGGAGGGGAGTGAAATGTTGTGGTTAGGGGCACGGGGCTCGGCTCCCCTCCAAAGCACTGGCAGGCAGAAAGCCCTGAGCACCCTGCGGACCGGAAGGGGAGAATTGGTGACACTCACGTCCCCCGACAGCGGTGCTGTCGTTCGGAGCCCGGGGTAAAATACCTAAAGAACACCGGATTGTTGCTGGAGAGCCCCAGACACTCCCGCAGGCAGGCGTCTGGAGCAGGGTGTGCACCTGAGAGCCGAGGAAAGGACCCCGGGAGGAAGCATCCCTCCATGAGAAGAGTTGGGCAAACTTGCCGTGGTGACGGACCCCCTGCTCCCGCACAGGGGACAGACGCAGGGTTGGCAGGAGAAGCCACTCAGGGCGGCTCTCGGACAGATGGGGAAAGCAGGGAGGACTAGTGGCGGAGGGGTGTCGTGACCCTGTGCAGCATCTGAGCTAACACCGATATGAGCTACACCCATTTGCACACGCGTGTGTGCAAGAGAATATTCTCTCACATCCCCGATGCACCCACCATCAGCCGCACAAATGCACCCGCAAACCCTGGCACGCAAATACACCCGCAGAGAGTGCAGAAGGGCTGTACGCGTGGGCTGAGAGACACGGCGGGGCTGAGTGGAGGTGGACGCACACAGCCCCTGCCCCTATACCCACGGCAGAGAAGCGGGTGTGCGGCGTGGGCGCTAGTCCCAAATGTGCCCCTTTGTCAGACAAATATCCAGAAGCCGGGGAAGGGAAAGGCTTTACTCCCATGGAGAGCCCTGCACCCCCTCGAGGTGGGAAAAGTCTCGAGGTGCCGTTCCCAACGCGGGTCCCCGGCACTCCGCCCAGGCAGGGAGCCCCCTCGGATAAGGACACTCCTCCGCCAGAGCCCCGCGGAGCCGCCACCCTCGAGGTCCGGAGGCGAAAGTTTTCCCCACTCTTCCCTGGGCTCCACCGCTCCCCGAGCCGAGAGGGAAACAGGGCGAGACATAGGTGGGGAAAGCCGGAGAAATTGAAAACATATTTTAAAATGTAAACGGGTCCGACCCAGTCCGGCTGGGTGTGCGGGTGATGAGGCGCATGGCGGGACCGGCCCGACGGAGCAGAGACGGGTGAGGACCCCAAACCTTCCACGGAACTTTCAGCTCCTATTGGTAACGTCTTTAGAGAGGGGACAGGAGTATCTGTCCCGAAGTGGGGTAAAGCAGCGCTCAGAAACATCCGCTGTAACTTAAACCAGATTGTCAGGGAGCAGTCGGGGCCAGAGGCAGCCGCCGGAGCCGCTTGCCGGGCGAGAGGATGCCGCTGCTCTCCTCGGATCTATTCCTGCCAGGCAAGCTAGCGAGGAACACCTCCGGGAGCTGGGACTTTTTAAAGCAGCCGATCCAGGTGACTTGTGCTGCTCGCAGCGAGGTAGGGTGGGCTGCAGATGTGGGTGGGAGGCGGGAGGGGGCTTGGGAAGCACATGGGAAGGGGTTTGCAGATAGGCCACTAGAAAGCAGCGAGCTTTTTCTTTTTTCTTTTCTTTTCTTTTCTTTTCTTTTCTTTTCTTTTCTTTTCTTTTCTTTTCTTTTCTTTTCTTTTCTTTTCTTTTCTTTTCTTTTCTTTTCTTTTCTTTTCTTTTCTTTTCTTTTCTTTTCTTTTCTTTCTCTTCTCTTCTCTTCTCTTCTCTTCTCTTCTCTTCTCTTCTCTTCTCTTCTCTTCTCTTCTCTTCTCTTCTCTTCTCTTCTCTTCTCTTCTCTCTTTTTTCTTTTCTTTTCCTTACTTTTCTTTTTCCTTTCTTTTCTTCTCTTTTTCTTTCTTTTTCTTTTATTCTCTTTTTCATTCCTTTCTATTCTTTTCCTCCTGAATATTTTGTCATTTTACATCTCATTTTTATTTTCCTGTTTTCTATGCATCTTCTTATTTTTTCTGTCTTTTCTGCATTCTTGTCCTTCTCTTCCCATTGGTTCTTTCTTTTCCTTTTTATTTTTTAATATTTATTTAGTCTTGAATTTAATTTCCCTTTTTTATTTTCCTTTTTTTTGTAGGTTTTTTTTGTTTGCTCTTTTGTTTGAGGTTTTTTCCTTTTCTTGTCTGGTTTTACTTTTTATTTTCCTTTTTCTCTTCACTTTTATTTTTCCCTTTTATTTCCCTTTTTATCTTTCCCTTTCATTCTTTTATTTCTTTCTTCCTTCCTTTAATTTCTCTTTCCTTTTCATTTTANCTCTTCTCTTCTCTTCTCTTCTCTTCTCTTCTCTTCTCTTCTCTTCTCTTCTCTTCTCTTCTCTTCTCTTCTCTTCTCTTCTCTCTTTTTTCTTTTCTTTTCCTTACTTTTCTTTTTCCTTTCTTTTCTTCTCTTTTTCTTTCTTTTTCTTTTATTCTCTTTTTCATTCCTTTCTATTCTTTTCCTCCTGAATATTTTGTCATTTTACATCTCATTTTTATTTTCCTGTTTTCTATGCATCTTCTTATTTTTTCTGTCTTTTCTGCATTCTTGTCCTTCTCTTCCCATTGGTTCTTTCTTTTCCTTTTTATTTTTTAATATTTATTTAGTCTTGAATTTAATTTCCCTTTTTTATTTTCCTTTTTTTTGGTAGGTTTTTTTTGTTTGCTCTTTTGTTTGAGGTTTTTTCCTTTTCTTGTCTGGTTTTACTTTTTATTTTCCTTTTTCTCTTCACTTTTATTTTTCCCTTTTATTTCCCTTTTTATCTTTCCCTTTCATTCTTTTATTTCTTTCTTCCTTCCTTTAATTTCTCTTTCCTTTTCATTTTTCTTTTTTTTTTTTTTTTGGTAGGGTAAGAAATAAACCAATAATACCGCTAAGAATAAGAAACACAGTTTTGTCTCCTCTCCCCAGAAACTTCTGCGGAGTGTTTTCGTCTCCGTTCCCCTTGGAAAGTGGGAACAGACAATGAAGTAAATAAAAATAAATCTTTCCTACAGTTTCCTGTGACTTCAGAGCCGGGCTGCATTGCTAGGGCGGGGGTGGTCCTGGATGGTAATTGATTCATAACTCTACACCAGGACACCAGGGCACAACATCCCCGGCGCCCCGGGAACTTCTCAGGGGAGCGGGGCGGCCGCGCTGCCCTCCCGAGTCGGGGTGCGGGGCTGCTGCTCCGGCCGGTAGCGCCGGAGTCTCCCCATAGCCCGGCCCTCCTCTTCAGAAAACCCGTCTCTTTCTCTCTTCCTGGTCCTCGCGCTGCTACCAGGAGAGATTTCGAATCCCAGAGACATAAACCTGTGCTCCGAAAAAAGTTTCGACCGGGGATGCTTCCAATACCTATTTACCAACGAATTACACCGCTATTATTGCTCTCAATGAAGACTGAATCCCCAAGCGATAATTGAATTAGTCTATTGAAGAGACTGTCAGGTACAATGACGTGGTATATCCCGCGCCTTTCCCAGGGTCTATAGGCTTTGGGGACCCGGAATGTATAGTCTGACCTTACAGCTCATAATAATAATGCTGCACTTGTAGCAGAAATCTATTCGTATTCACTTTTAACAAAACCTCTGGTCAGCCAGTCCCTGTAGGAAGGATGAAATCTATTGTATTAGAACAACTCATTTATGTCCTTCAGCAAAGGCCCCAATGAGATCTGATCTAGACCTGGAAATAGGATTACCACAGCGTATATTAACCACGTTTCTATACTTCCTCCTTCCTATAAGGGCGCCGAGGTAAAAAAAAAGAATAAAATTTTGATCTAATTTTAACTTTATTTATATTTTCAATTTTAAAACTTCCTTCCTTTAGTGATTTTCCTTAAAAAAGATGAAGAAGAGAAGAAGAAGGGGAAAAAAAAAAAAAAAAAAGGCAAATGCAACGAAATCGGATACATTATTTCGCCCGGTTTCCAAAGAAGCAGTACGCGCCGCGGGCTGGCGTCGTGCGGCGGCAGCAGTGCGAGCGCCCTTCGGACAGCCCGACGGCGGGCACCGGGGGTCCCAGCCCGGCTCTCCGGCTCCACCGCCTCTCGGCTGCTCTACGCCTCCCGGACTGGATTTTCTCCCGCGCCCTTGCCAGGATGGCTGACCTAAGCCCCAGCGTCGAGAGCCAGTGGGGACACCAACCTGCAAGAGGCTCAGACGGCTCAGCTGCACTTCCGAGGGGCAGGAGAGCAGCAGCACGACCCCGGCCCTGCAGCACTTTCGGGGGAGCCCTCGGTGCTCCGTCCCCTCTGGACGCGCCAGCGACTCCTTGGGACCGGGCCCCCGTGCGACGGCAGCGGGTGAGGGGCTCCGAGGAGCCGGGCCCCCCGACGGGCGCCCCGAAACCCAGCGGCACCCAAAATTTACAGAGGGAACTTTTTCCTAAGAGGGATTTTTTTTTTTTTTTACCTTCCGTCCGTAAGCTGCCGTGCGCAGACATATTACCCCGATTACTGTAACTACCTGCGAGCCGGGGAGTAATATTTATCTATTTAGATAGGAAGGGTCGCAATGGAAAAAATATCCAGCCTGGAAATATACATCGTCTTTTCCTTTAACCCCTCCTCATTCATCCAGCCGATCCCCCACCCCCTCCATACACAAACCTACTCAATTTATAGAGAAGCCTTTACAATCCAGAACGGTTTCTAGAAGAAGGGAGGACTCCAGATGAAATAATCCCCCTCCCTACACACACACACGTACACACAGACACATACGCACATACACACACTTTCCCCCCGCGCGTGCTCAGGAAGGCAAATTAAATAGTTAAAGGCTTCGATTTCTCTCTCTCTCCCTTTTGTTACCCAATTTTGGAACATTTAAGGATGGGTGTGTGTATTGTATTCAATAATAAAAGCTATAGGGCCGCCAGGACATTTATCATCCTATTACTGTAACAAATCCGGGCTCCCAATACATGAAAGGTAAAATGAATTACCGACGTTAAGCCGTCAATAAAGTCATTTCTGTAAATGGTGTCTCCGAAGGACTGCAGCATTATTCAACTAGCTTTATCAGCAGCTGGGAAATTACGTGAAGAAGCTCGCAGCGTGTAATATGGCCCTGCTTACTTTGATTAAGCGTCTTGCCAGGGAATAGTGACAGTGCTTTTGACCAGGTTTTATTCGCCGTCCTGTGATGAACGCCAAGCTGATCAGGCGGAATGAAGAGTAATTAAAACCTATAAATTATCTTTTGCAGCCCTTCTCAAGGCGTCTCTTGCAGGAGAGATAAGGCAGCGAGCCCCCATTTACAGCTCTGAAAGGGACCGCGGCTCACAAAGGCTACGTGGCTAAATGGGATATTGATAGTGTCCTAATTAGAATTTAATTAAGTACCCACGCTCGCTTTTGGGATAAAGATTTCAATTTTGCTAACTTAAATATAAATAAACCCAATTTCGGTGCAAGTAAATGATATGATATTGTGAATGCAGGGGGGGTTTAACATTCATTTAATTGCGGATGAAGCTCTTGATTCCAAAGCTGATTGTGTTCTGCCAGCTATTATTTTAGGGGATTATTGTGTGGCTGGAGGTAACAATTCGGTAATGTTTCCCCAGTACAGAAAATAACCGAACGTGCCTCGGAGGTGCGGGCACACGCACGCCTCCTGGGCACGCGAGGAGCAGTTGACGGACACCCAGAGGTGTCTCTTTCGATTCCCTGTGCCAGTCGCCTCCCGAAAGCGGAGCCACGGGCTGGGCCGCTTCCACGGAGCTTGTCTCGGGGAGGGAAGCCCATTCAGCCGCCGCGGCGGGGCGAGGTGGGGCAGCCTCGCTGCTACCGGCACCGCAGTTCAGCCCGCAAGGAACCGCCGAGGTATAGACACACACAGATAGAGCCATAGGTGTATTTTGAGCCCGCACGCGTGCACATATAGGAAATATAGGCGGTGGCACGTGACGCGGCCCGGCCCCGCGGAGAGGCGCGGAGCGGTGCGAGGGATCCCGCGGCCTTCCCGATTCCTCCGCCACTCGGTCGCCACTCGGTTTTGGAGGGGAAAATGGAGGGATATCGGTTCCGTCAGACAGAGAAAACGCCCGGAATTGCCCTTCCCGCAGCCCGGGGAAACGGCCGCGGGCGGGAGGGCGGCTCCAGCCGGAGCAGGTGCCTGCCGCCGGCCGGGAAGCGCCTCGGCTCTGGGCACTCAGCCCGCCCGGATCTCCTTCGATGTGGGATGTCGGGGGACCCCACCCGTAGTGCCGCTTCGTGTGAGCACACATACTGCCCTTCCCTGCAGCGACTTAGCCCTTCGCGGTCGGGAGTGGCCGGGGCCGCGGGGACCGGCTGCGACAGAGCTGCCCTCCCTGCGGCGCTTGGCTGAGGCCCCAGCAACCCAGCAAAACCAAAACTGGGAAAAGGGTATATTTTTTTTTCCTGTAAATTAATTTTTAGATAGCTGCGTCAATCCTGAAAGAGCGCTTTTTCCTTCCGAGTCTTTAAAATACTTAAATTTACCGTCTGCCACAACACACGTCCCGAGACGCTTGCTCCCTGCCGGGCAGAAAAAAACCAAAACCAAACCAAACATGAATACTAGGGGTGGGGGGGGAAGCAACAAACCGAGCCCAAACAAACAAGCAAACGGACGAGGAAACATGATACGAGTTCAGCTGAGAGCTGGCGTTGATCTGCTTCATATTCTGAAAAAAACCCTCCAATATCCCAAACCCAGTAAAGAGGGGTTTACCAAGAGAGAGGCAAACCAGAGAGGCAGCGGCGTAAGCCCAGCTCGCCCCGGCAGTGTCTCTTGCCTTCATTGCTATTTATTATTACTGTCGATTTATTCCTCAAAGTCACAAATTTTGGATTCCGGGAGCGCGTTCTCCCCTCGCTGTCCAACCCCGCCGCCGGAGAACAGAAAACAAAAAGGAAAAAAGGGGTGGAAAGCTCACAGATTCGGGGCAGGGGGTGTTTATTATTGCTGGGGCAACAGGAAAGCGGCCGATAACCAAATCCCCGCCACCCGTGGGGGACACGGAGCGGCTGGAAGTTGTTGTTTATGGGGCTGGTAGGGGGGCCGGGGGATGGGG
>WEIV01016262.1:3418-103344 GCA_013390005.1 Calyptomena viridis | reverse complement strand
TGGTTTCAAGAAGGGCTTCCCTCCCCCCCCCCTGGGGGGGGGGGGGGGGGGGGGGGGGGGGCCTCGTCCCGGCTTCGGCCGGGGGGGGGTGACGTGCTGCCCCCGGGCCACTACGCGCCACGTCCACCCCGCCGAAGGGCGCTGGGAGACGGACGGCGGCTCCGGGGGAGAGCCTCGGGGGTCCGGCCCCGGCTTCGGGGTTTCTCCGTGCCTCCCTGCGGCGGTCGAGGCCACGCTGGAACTAAGTGAGTGAATACCATAGTGGTTTACAGTTAATATTATCAAGCACTCACCTCTCCCTCCCCGTCGGGTAAGATCCGGGGCAGCGCTAACAAGTGACTGAGCGGAGGTAGGTGCTCTGCTCCCCGGCCATTTGTCCGGAGCCAGTCGCGGCTGAAGGGGGGCTGGAGGGACCGGCTTCGCTACGGTCACACTCCCACCCCTGGACCGCCCAGCTGGGTCCGAAGCCGTCGGCGGAGACACAGGGGAAGACGGCAGGCGGTCCCGACGGGGGGCTCTCATCACGTCCAGAGAGCGTCTTGTTTGGGGGGCACGGCCCAGAGCACCTCCAGCCCCGGGGCTCCGACTTCTTGTCGGCGAAACCGATTCGATTTAACTTTTATTTTGTCCTACGAGAAATAAACGCAAAGCAGCAGTCGGATCAAAACACAACTCAAACGGTTTCCAGTTAAATCTAAAACCGTTTGGAAAAAGCTTTGCCGAATGGCCAAGGGCTGAAACTTTGAGAAAAGGCTAATAAATTTTGAGATAAAAAAACCTCTAACTTTTCTTCTGTTGAGGAGTTAGACACATAGCGCTCAAGCCCCAGCCTCGGGCTGGCTGTTGACAGAAGCGCGCAAGGTGTATCTTTATGCTCTACACCAAATGCCTTTGAAACAGACTTTAAAAAGTGTATGTAAAATAGCTAATGATGCTCTTTCTTCCGGCTGAGAAAATCGGGGAACCAGTCTTTGCTGGAAGTAGAAGTCCTTTGCTCTGAGAACTGATCGTTACTGCACCAGGTGAGCAATCCTTACATTAAAAAGAGTTTGTTTGTTTGTTCTTGGTCGCTTGATCAGTTTGAGATAACAAGAATGAGAATAAAAACTTCGGTAGCTCCGGCAGCCAGCAGAGCCATCCGGGGAGGGTTAAGGAAGCTCGGGACTGCGGAACCCAACACGCTGCGGCCCTTGGTCGGGGCGATGCCCGTACCGGTGGTCACTCGTCGGGGTGGACAATGGGCACAGCCCCGCTCTGCCCCGGGGTTCGGCTCGGGCACGGGAGGGAGCTGCTGCGCCAGGGCGATGAGGGAGCACAGGCTGGTCAGGGTAAATTTTGTAGTGTGGTGTTTGGTTTTTTTTTTTTCCCTCCCACTTTCTCATCCTCGGTTATGCTGCTCCGACGGGCTCGGCGATCAGCGGGGTCACGCAAGAGGTAAAGGCAGCCCCGACTGCCGGGGTGCCACGGGCGCTGCTTTTCCTCGGCGCCGGTGGGGTGTGGGAAAGGGCTGTGCTTGCAATGGGGCCAGTCCCTGTCCACCGTGNGAGTTCCGGAAGAGTAGAAAGTTGAAGAGGGGTTTCCTCAGCCGCAGGGTGTCCAGCCAAGCTCAGCTGCGCTGGACAAGTCAGGAATAAAGACGACGGGAGAAATATAGGGCAGATTATAGGGAGCCTAAAGAGGATTATTTAAGCAAATCTAGCTTTTTAATGTAATTACGGTTTTAGAACTTTGCATCGAGAGCAGCTGAGCGGGGCATATGAGAGAAACGGCGCAGGCAGATGTGGTCCAGGTCTGCCGCCGGTGGCTCCACGAGTGACCTTGGTCGCCCGTGGATGCAGGGGGCAAACAGCTCCGCAGGAATCCTCTCCGGCCAGCAGTCGTGGGGCAGAGACCTCTACCAGGGGTTCAACACCATCCCGAGTCGAGAAATAAGAGCAAAAGGAGCGACACATTAGGCGTAGGAGAGGGACCAGGTGTGCGCGGAGTGGCGGGGGGAGGCGGGGAACACGCACCGGGCCTCCCGGCTGGAGCGGAGAGCTGGGGGCTGCACTTGTGGATGAGACCGGGGAGCTTAAGCCCCAGGAGGAGCACCCAGTAGACCAAGTGGAGAAGCTCTGGAGGGAAAGCGGTTCCTCCTCTTTCTTCCTCCCTGACATGTGGGTCTGCTCCCCCACACCCCAACTCTCGGGAGACAGACGTGCGTTTGTGGGATGCGAATATCAACCAACACCCAACAGACCCACCCCTCCCCCGTCCTCCCTCCGCTACTGGAAAGACGCACCGACGCTCATTTCTCCGTCGACAGGACCCAGAGAGTCGGGCACAACTGCCGCCACGACCCCGGCCTCGCCCTGACGACCACCCCCCGGGCGGGGGCGGCCCGACGGCCTGCTGCTTTGCATATGCAAATGAGGTGCGGGGAGGAGGGGAAGGCCACGCGTGGTCCCCCCCGTCGGTCCCCGCGGGCAGGGGCGCAGATCCCGCTGCCTTCTGTCACGGAGCTTGTTCCTTTGTGCCGCCTTTCGAGGAATCAAAGCAGACACGGTTGTGACACGTAGCCCGGCGGGTCAGAGGTCAGATTTCACAATCCCAATTACAATGATTTCTAATGATGTTTATCTTGCGTGCTCCGACGGCTGGGAGCTTTACAACAAGGCTTCACTTCCCTCCCCTCTGCTCGGAGGGCCGTGGNNNAAGATCCGGGGCAGCGCTAACAAGTGACTGAGCGGAGGTAGGTGCTCTGCTCCCCGGCCATTTGTCCGGAGCCAGTCGCGGCTGAAGGGGGGCTGGAGGGACCGGCTTCGCTACGGTCACACTCCCACCCCTGGACCGCCCAGCTGGGTCCGAAGCCGTCGGCGGAGACACAGGGGAAGACGGCAGGCGGTCCCGACGGGGGGCTCTCATCACGTCCAGAGAGCGTCTTGTTTGGGGGGCACGGCCCAGAGCACCTCCAGCCCCGGGGCTCCGACTTCTTGTCGGCGAAACCGATTCGATTTAACTTTTATTTTGTCCTACAAGAAATAAACGCAAAGCAGCAGTCGGATCAAAACACAACTCAAACGGTTTCCAGTTAAATCTAAAACCGTTTGGAAAAAGCTTTGCCGAATGGCCAAGGGCTGAAACTTTGAGAAAAGGCTAATAAATTTTGAGATAAAAAAACCTCTAACTTTTCTTCTGTTGAGGAGTTAGACACATAGCGCTCAAGCCCCAGCCTCGGGCTGGCTGTTGACAGAAGCGCGCAAGGTGTATCTTTATGCTCTACACCAAATGCCTTTGAAACAGACTTTAAAAAGTGTATGTAAAATAGCTAATGATGCTCTTTCTTCCGGCTGGGAAAATCGGGGAACCAGTCTTTGCTGGAAGTAGAAGTCCTTTGCTCTGAGAACTGATCGTTACTGCACCAGGTGAGCAATCCTTACATTAAAAAGAGTTTGTTTGTTTGTTCTTGGTCGCTTGATCAGTTTGAGATAACAAGAATGAGAATAAAAACTTCGGTAGCTCCGGCAGCCAGCAGAGCCATCCGGGGAGGGTTAAGGAAGCTCGGGACTGCGGAACCCAACACGCTGCGGCCCTTGGTCGGGGCGATGCCCGTACCGGTGGTCACTCGTCGGGGTGGACAATGGGCACAGCCCCGCTCTGCCCCGGGGTTCGGCTCGGGCACGGGAGGGAGCTGCTGCGCCAGGGCGATGAGGGAGCACAGGCTGGTCAGGGTAAATTTTGTAGTGTGGTGTTTGGTTTTTTTTTTTTCCCTCCCACTTTCTCATCCTCGGTTATGCTGCTCCGACGGGCTCGGCGATCAGCGGGGTCACGCAAGAGGTAAAGGCAGCCCCGACTGCCGGGGTGCCACGGGGGCTGCTTTTCCTCGGCGCCGGTGGGGTGTGGGAAAGGGCTGTGCTTGCAATGGGGCCAGTCCCTGTCCACCGTGCCTTCCAGTGCCACGGAGATGCTCCCCGCCCGCTACCGGGGGCCTCCATTTGCGAAGACATGCTGCCACTCGAGAAAGCACGGCAGGAACCCGAGTACCGGTGGCAGCAACGGGGCATTTTTATCTCCTTTCCTTTGATTGCAAGATGAAAAAGACACCCCACTTCTTACACGTCCACCGCAGGGTCCCCCCGGCGGGAAACGAGGCTCGGGGACTCTGTGGGGGTATTGGCGCTCTCAGATGTCCCTTCATGCCAACAGACCTTTTAAGAAATAGATAGAGGAGGAGCCGCACCTGCAGGGCCTTGCCGGGCCCAGGAGCCAGGCTGGGGAGAGGTTAAATTTAAACTCCAAAATTTGGAGTGAATGGAGTCAGTGAGGAAGGTGCTCTGGTGGGTCCCTTCAGTCATGAAAAGATGGAAAAAGGCATGGGAACTACTATTAACTCTAAGATCAGCCCTCCCCACACACACTTTTTTTTTTTCCAGAGAACAATGCATGCCTTATCTCTCCCTGAATAAATAAATCGTAATTGCTCGACAGTTACCCATCACAACAAACTTGACCAGATCTTCCAACAATTAGTTACGCGTTCTCTCAGCTCTGGTAAAAGTCTTGTTAAATGTGATGAATGTTAAAATAAGCTACTCTTGAACGCACTTTCCAAGATCTTTATTGGAAAAGTACATGTACTTAAGCCTCTTAAGGAGACCATAATGAAAGAGTGTGACTGATAAAAGATAAGACAAGAGATAGCACTAGATATTCAGACACAAATGAAATACTAATTGGATCATGTCTTTTAACGGGTTTTGATGTTTTCCTGATGCCCCGGTGCCACATTAAAAAAAAAATTGAATGTGTACCCTTCTGCTTCAGGACTCGGGCACTGACTCCAGCAGCAATTTTGCTGCAGAATGCTGTCAGTTTGGCCCTTTCCACTGGCGGCTTCAGCTGCCTAAAATATTGCCTGGGAGTGTCACACCTCGGCTCTTGCAGTGCTTTCCTCTTTCGGGGCTACTGCAGCAGTACCTGGACTCCAGCTGAGAAGGTGCTTCCCATTAGGCTGGGCTGGACGCCACCAACTCTTAGGAGACAACAATCAGTGGTTTGGATGGAAGAGAGAGGCTTGCAAGGTGTGAGGCTTGCTCCTGCTTGCCTAGCAGAAAGGGGTGGGGAAAGTGTTTTGAAGTGTCCTGACTCCAGCTTCCCACCCATCAATTGCTAGTGCTGCCCACTGAAGCCTTGGGCCAACTTCGTAATCAAGGATATCCATGGAATCTGTGCCCAGGGCATGGAATTACTAGGCAAGAGCAGAGCAGAAGACTTGAACACTTGCATGCATATAGCCCCAAGAGTTGGCTCCAGGTGATCTTTCTGGCTAAGGAACCAAGGTAGACCCTGGTACATTTGAGGACCTTTAATCGGATTAGAAAAATATATTTTTTGGTTGTTCCCTCCTAAGGGATGAATTTTTCATTGGGATCACCCCATTGGTGTGTTCCTAAGTTAATCAAGTTAAGCCAGGCTAACACCTGGCTCTACCTCTGTGATGGATCCTGGGCTGCAAACTCTGATCCTTGAGCAAAATAAGGAGAACCTGCACTGAGGTTCTTACCTGCAGGTGGTGTGAAGCAGAGTCAGGCCCTTGAGTGGGCAGAGGGATTTCTTTCTGTCCATGTTGGTGCAGAGCAGGGCACTAAGAGTTTCACCTGAGCCAGGCAAGGCTTCCAGGTCACCTACACACTAGGAGACTGCCCAAGGAAATTCCTTGCACATTTTTGAGCTACAACCAAGGCACAGTGATGGATGTCTTGGTGCAGCCCAGGTCTGGACATTTATAGCACTGTGCAATCTCCATGCTGCTGGAGGATGTGGTTAGGCTCTACGACTGTGGAAAAGCAGGTAGGGAACTTCACACTGGAGGTTCATAGCTTGAAGCAAGAGGGAAGCTAAATGTTAAAGCAGCAACATAGAGATTTCACTTGCAGCCTTTAATTTCTATAGGTCTTTTTACATACAGGGTCATATACATAAAGTGGGTTTCTGGATTAACGTAAGATTGTTTGAGGCTCCCTTTCTTGAGTAAAAACACACAAGACCCTTGATTTCTTGTGGAAATGGATATAAATGTGGATCCATTTCTGTAGTGGTTTAATGTGCAGCTCAGTTTCCCCCAGAACATGTCTGTTATAGGATGTATCATATAAATACATAATGACTCACATTTTAGATACTGATCATGTCCTCCATAGATAATAATATCAGTTTGAGGTTATTACAGGTTATGTGATGTAGCTGTTTCATATTTGACTTTTTAAAATACGTTCCAGTTACTTGTAGACCACACAAGCTCTATGGAGGACACCTGGTATCTATTAGATTGTTTCAGTCCATGGAACAAAACTAATCTGATATGACTAGGGAAGTTGGGAGTTTTGCCATTGATTTCAATGGCAGCAGGATGGGACTCAGAAGGCTGAACTGTAAAAACACAGCTCCATATGATTTTATTCACATCCAGCCTGTCAGGAATAAAACCCCACCAGCCAGAGGTCAGGAGAGCTGCATTGTGCTAAGGTGCCTGCATGCAGGATTGTGAACACAGACAAACCATACACATGTGGATTTGCCAGCTTTCACCTGAGGCTTAATTTAAAAATGAGCATCAGCTCAGCCTGAGCTACAGCAATAGGTTAGGGGCCTGAATATTGCTGTAGATAGGATAAATCTGGGCAAAAATAACAGGCATGTAATAGTGCCAGAAGAAAGTAGAGCATTCCTCTTTGCCCTGCATATTATAGCTTTCTGAACATCCAGTTGCAGGTACAATTACAGTTCATAGTGCCAAGCATCTAATCCTCCCACCTGAGGTCATTCCTGAGCACTGATTCCAATGGGAATGCTGAGCTCTTGTAAGCTGGTCATGCAATGTGGTCAGTCACAAGTCACGAACAAACTTCCCAGGGAGTTTAGTAGCAAGGATAAAAGATTTTTCCCCAAAAGAATGAAAACTGGGGTGCTATAGAAAGCTTCGGGATCCTGTAGATCCTCTTTAATCCACTAATTCCTGACCACTGCCTAAAATTCCTGAGTGCTCCTCTTGCTGCTCCCCAAATCCATCACAGAACTGGTTTGAAGGCAGTGTCCTGAATGAAGACCAGGCTTAAAGTGGTTTAACCTTGCTTGTTTCACAGCTGTGTGACAAGATGAATACAGAGAGCATGGGTTCCCTTCCCCTGTGTGTTGGTTTACACCAGCTCCAGATGAGTCCATGCAGTGAAGATGAGAATGCAGCACCCAGCCCTTGCTTCTGCCTTTCAAGAAGGCTTATACCTCTGCTGTGCATTTTTGTACTTCGATACGCACTGCTCAGTCAGTGTGTTTCACTACCCTAAGCTTGAAAAGTTACTTGTAAGCTTTATTTAAAATTGCATCAGCTTGTCACACTTCAAGCTCTTCTTTGTATCCAATAAGTTATTAAAAATGATTTATGAGAACATGTACATGACTGAACATGAATGACATCATTATTGTTAGTACTACATATTAAGGGTCCAATTTGATTTGTGTGTTGTTTTTTTTTTTTTTTTTAGAGACTCCTTTATTTTTGATTCTTCCTAAATTCATACTTGTAGCAGTAGTTGGATGTTTGGCAAAGTCATCCTTGAAATCACAAGGAATTTTGTGCACATGAAGCTGAAAGTAAATCAGTGTTTCAGGATCTGATTTCAAGCAATTTGAAAGATTTTTAAAGTCTTATTTAATTTGGATGGAGTGCACTTGAAGAGAGAATTCAAGCATTAAAAATAAGTATGTCTCTTCTCCATGCATAGAATAAAAGAAAATGGACTTGGAGACAACTTCTTGAGACATCTGACCCAATCCTTTGCAACCCACAGAGCAAAGGTTGTACTAATCCAGCCTTCAACTTCTTAATTCTTATCTTATGCATCTCTACTGGTGTTTTAATTACCTCAATAGGCAGTTACTGTGTTTGCCAGGAAAGCAGTGATCAACTGTAGCACTGCATTAGTTTTATGTTTCTGTTTCTGCAAAAATTTGTTCATTTAGGAGAGGACCCAGGAAAATGTTTGCGTGTTAAATGGGTTTTCTGGTCAGTTAGACTAAAAAAAAAAAAGCAATATGGTTGTGTCAGAATCTCAGTAGCACTTTGATATGTAGTTATATAATAGAATTGACTTGGTTCTAATTTTTTCAGTATTAAAGCATGCATTGAATGGCAAATAGTTTAGAATAATTTCTGGGTAAACCAAGACAAGTAGTTGAATAGGCCTGCATATCAAATTTGTCAGAAATCCTTCTTTTGAACTGTATTTTAGGTAAGAGAATAAAAAATTAATCCAATTTAAGTTTATGTGAGAGTAGCAAACTAATTGCAAGTTCACTAAATTAATTGACACAGAGTTACTGAAATTGTTACGTGACTATTTTAAATAGTCCTAGAAAGAAGAAAAGTCTCTAAAGCCAGAGATCAGAGCTGCACTAATTTTCAGCAATCCACAGGTCCTGGGACTACAAAGCCATCCCCAGAGCCAGATCTAATTCAGAATAACTACAACTCCTGCATTCCTGGCACACCACAACAGAAGACAATAAATGGAGTCAGGTTTTGTCCGGTCCAGTCAGCCCTTGCTACTGTTCTCAATGGTTTGCTTCAATCGAATGCAGGACTGGACTCAATATGTGCCTGCTTTTTTTCCTTTATCCTGCCCCTCTGTCCCCTCCTTTTCTTTTTCAATGTATGTAGAAAGAAAAAGTCCCTCCACAGTTTTCAGGATCAGCCCCCTCAAATTGCATCTTACGTTGCCTCTTCTCCATATTGCTCATTCCCCACCATAAATACATCCCAAGCACACTAAGGTTACTGAGACCAGGGGGGGCTGCAATATTAGTGAAAACGACATTACAGGAGAAAAGTTCAAAACCTCGGGGCCCGATCCTGACCCCTTTGAACTTAACAGGAGCTGTTGCATAGGCTTCAGTGGGAACAAGCTCGTGTGCTCTATGTGCAGAAGCATTAAACTTAAAAGCAAGCTGTTTAAAAGACTGCATTGTTTCTTCCTTGTACTGATAGTTTCTCATGTAAAGTTCTATATATTCTTTCACAATAAATACATGAAACAGTTAATCCAATGTTTCATTGTTTAGTAATATTTTATTTGCAAATGACCATCATTTCTTCTCAGCTCTGTTTGTTCTTCTGAATGTCTGTTTTATATTCTAGAAATAGAAGAGCTATTCTTTTAATACCCATTTATTTCTGATGATAGTTGTTCTTTTTGGCAAATGCTGTGACTTGCAGCTAGTCTATATTTTCGATCAGTAAATATTGAACCACAATGGCAAGGAAGGTCTGAGCTATGGTACGGCTAAACCAAACAAATAGGACCCAGCCCACTTTTTGTTTGGTTATATTTCTATTATTTTCTGGATATGTCCTCTAAGGTGGTTCTAAACTATTGACTACCTTATTCCAGAGGGTTTGTAAACCGAACTGTTTTTCAATAGCAGCTACAGTGGGGAGAACAGGAGTCTCCTGGGTCAGTGGCTAATACCCTGCCTGCTTTCTGCCTGCCCTGTGAGACAAGTCGAGTGACAGGGCTTCCTGAGGTGGCCCCATGTGGCCATCAGGGTGGTGGCCCAAGAGGTGATGTTGGGCATCACTCGGCACCACACACTGAAGCATGGGACTGGCACCGACAGTGTGGTTTTGCCATGAGTTTTTGAGGCTGAAGGAAAGGTAGTGCCCAAGGTCTGGGACGAGCCAGACCCTGCTGTAGGCTCAGTATTGTCATAATCCCCTTCTCCTGGCAATGCCCAATTGCAAAGACAACCAGCGGGCCAAATCCCCAGCCCTTACCAAAGCAAAATGCCATTGACTTTAATGAGCGTTTGCAGGCAGATTTCGGATAAGTCAATGTGGACTTTTGTCTGCGTGAGGACTGAAGGATTTGGCCTACAGTCTTTTACAGTATGAGGTTAATCAACATGCGGGAAATTCCCACACCCCGTAAAGGGCCCTATTGTACCTCTGTTCAACAGAAATCTCTGCTAAATCACTGGGCTCTCTGCTAAAAAGCTGTGGGTATGATATGAACCGAAGTAACTCCAAGTCAGTTAACAGGATCTTCCCAGGAATGTATAAAAAAAACCCTCCCACAAAAAAAGCAACCTGGATAATTCAATGGGAGTCAGTGGGGAAGTACCCGCTCCTGCCCTCATTAACATCAATGGGAGTTTCCCCATTGATGGAGCCCATTCAGTGGGAAAGGAACCGGGCTTTACAGTAGCATTTTAAATTATATTCAAAGGTCACTTAAATTATATGGTCACTTTAAAACTGCTCTCCAGAAACCTGAGTAATATTCAGTTATGCTGGGCACTTGCCTGAAAGTGTCAATTAGGATCTCTTTGGATACATTCACTTTTGAAAAAGCCAGTTGGCATCAGCAGCTTGTTGTAGGAGCTGCTGCAGTCTAAGGTGTTAAAATGAAGCATTTGTTTTTGAAATGACCTATAAAGCCTGTCAGCATTTGCAATCCAGCTTGTGAGTGGTTGTACAAGGCAGACTGTTTGATGTCCAGGCGGATAGTTTGCAACTTTGGGCAGGATCCAAGTTTTTCAGGGAACTGAAATTATCACCAGATAGTATAGAAATACTAGCGTTTGGCAACACGAAGTATAGATAGAGACACCATCCTATAAATAATCTATTCCTCCTCCAGTTATATGGGATCCTGGAAATAATATTCTCTATTATGAATGAAAGTTGTCAAAGAATAGGTTAGAAAATGTGAAAGCAGCCAAACAGCTCATCTGCCAATGCAGGCACAGCTATCCCTGTAAGGTAGCTCTGCTTTCCTTTTCTGCCATTATATCTACAAGGGGCAATAAACAGTCTAAATAAAGCATTAATTCTCAGCCTTATCACTTACGGATCCATTATGCCTTCATATAATTTACTAATATTTATCTAGATGAACTAAATGTTACTGAAAATTTAAAGGTGGTGAACATGGTGTCTGCTGAATTATTCTGTGTGTGCTAGGAAAGTAGCTCATGGCAGAATTGAATTATTTAATATTATTTTCCAGTATCATGTAGAAGCGTCATTTTTGGATTATGATTTGTATTATGAAATGCTTATCAAGTGTTTTCCAAAGATTAGTTTAGTTTTAATTAAATAAACTTTTCTCAGGAGAAAGCTCCCAACTACTCTTCGTACCCAGAGGCTACCGTACTTGTTGTTTTTAATTATTTTTCACTGTTACCCAAACTGCTTTGGGTACTCCTCCCCAATTAAATCACAGACATGGGCTTCTTATGCACAATATGTTTAATATTTAATTTTAATTAAATTAATTAAATTGTTTATTTAATTTTATGTGCATTATTGTGCATGAAGCAATGCAAAATTTATGATAGGAAGAATTTGTGGGAGCTTTCAAACAAGCTAATTACTAAGGTAAAAAGAGACTTCTTCTCTCTTTCTAGGGAATAGGCATTCGACCATAAGGAGATAACAGAAGTTGTTTGGATAAAATAATAGGTGGTTGCACAGAATTAAGAATTATTTGTTTTACCTTACTTTATCTTGTAACCATTACTTGATCATATTTAATAGATTTGACAACAGCCTTCTCCCCCAGTTGTCACAAGCAGGTAATCAAGTATTTATCAGGGTAAATAAACATAAAACTACAATAAAAATACACTGGTAGCATTAAAAATCAGCAACTCACATGCCACAGATACACATTTTTGGTTACATCCTGAGTCTTTTTCCTTCCAACAGACCCATTTATCTCCAAGGTAATCTTTATGAGAACCTGCTGTTTATTAAAAAGAGTTGCAAATAAAAAAAACCCTTTTGTTTCCCCCATTGCAGATTATTTGTTGTGATAGATTTTTTTTTCTAATGAAGATTTCTTTTTCATCTGAAAAGGAGTAGCACAATATTTTGCTGCTGTTTTAATCTGGTTGTGCATTGTTTTGAGAAGGTCACTGATGGTATGGACAGAAAGCTATTTTGTGTGACCTCGATGCATGTTATTTCAGCAGGAAGTTAATAAGCTAGAAAAACATAAAAATGCCTCTTTGTAACATTGTGTTTTGTGATTTACATAAAGGTATAAAGCCTTATATAAAGGGATAAAGCCTCTTCTCTTCCCACATGGAGGCTATGGGGACCCATGCAAAGCCCTCTTGGTTCAGTCATGGTCTTTCTAACAATGCTGGGCGTGGAGGGTGAAACAGGCCCTATGGGGCTGATTTCTTAATACTGGAGGAAGCAAACCTACTGTTGTGCCACAGTTGCATTCGTCAGGAGCACAGTTCCAGGGAGGAGAGAGCAGGATCAGGCCCCTGTGAGAAAGAGTCCTGGAAATGCAAACCAGGCTCCTGGCGAGAGCAGCCCTGGTTGCTCTTGCAGCCTTGCAGTTGCTTTGCTGCGTGCAGCTGTGAGCACGACCATCCCGGCTGGGCGAGATGCAGGTTGTTATGGAGAAGAAATAAAGAGAATTTTTTGGCTTCTTCCCTCCCTCATGGAAATGCAAAATGCATTTTGTGAACCCGATATGTGATACGTCTGCAAGGTCGTGATGGCTGTTTTCCCTCTCCTTGTTTAAGGGTTAAAAGTGAGTTCATAGTGAAATATAATATGCTACTTCTCTGAGTATTTTGACAATAAAAACAAATATAAATAAATGTATTCACAGGAATTATTCATATAATAATTAACAATTCTTCAGCCCCAAGAGCAGAAGAGCTAAAAACAATTTTTCTTGAGTGTTAGAGATATTCATAGAGCAATAGTTTTATTTCAGCAGATTAAATAGTATCATAAAAGTAGCTGATGATGCAGTAAATTAAAAATCAGGCTGGGGTCGACTTTACAGCATTTTTTTTTAGTCAAATACAATTATCCATTACTGGCTAAACATTAGTTTTAAATCAACAGCAGTTGTCAGAAAGAATTTTCTCTTAAAATTATTACTAGAAGAATTTAAAATGAGAGCAATATTACCCGATACACAAAGCCTGAAGAGATCTTAATACTGAAGGAACACACATCATAAAGACTCATCTAGGTATAATTTTTTCCCTGCAGTCTCTATCCCTGCATAGAGCCAGGCAAAGCAATATGTACGCATAATACGCCTCCCTAATGTACATGCATACACTGGGAGACAAATCCACTGGAATTCACAGAGATACAGCCTCACCTCGGAGTGGTTAGACTTAAAGGAGAGATGTGAATAAGGAATGAGGCTGGGGCTAAGCCCTGTGCAGCAGCTTGCTGCTCACCCCTGAGTGTTCGGTGCTACTTCAGATTTCCATATGCTCAAGTGTACACGGCAGCATTGTTGAGGCAAGAGCACCCAATCATTCCCAGGCTCTTCTCAAGATATTCCGTGCAGTATCAGAAAATTCAGAAGTTCAAAGTCTTTGCATGCTAATGGGAAGAGGTTTTATGCTGTGAATAAAATGGGAAACAGCCTCATGATGGGGAGTTGGTGGGGAGACAGAAGATTCGGGAGACTCGAGGTGCCATGTGCAGCTCCCTGTAGCCAGCATCAGCACAGCACTCAGATAGCTCCCATTCTCAGCTGCTGTGACAAGAATGAGTGCAAAACATGTATTTTGGTTGCCTGCCTTTGCTTTCCTTCTCAGGAAGACCTGAGAGAAGACTAGAAAAATAACAAGTGCACCAAGTTAATGTGGCATATTTAGAGCGGGACATTTCACAAGTATAAATAAATGTTTTCTTACCAGCCACAAAGACACACAGATGCTCTAGTCTGTGCTCCTGTGCTTGCAACAAGGCGGGGAGAAGCTCGGAAATAAGCTTCATGATGTAAATCAGGGCAGGCAACTGCAAGGAAGAAGTAGCTATATGATTTACAGAGTAAATTACTGGCTTCACTAGATTTCATTATCTTCACCAAACTGTTCTTTATATTTCAGCGTGTTTATATTTTATTCAGAGATCTTTTCAGGGCAGGAGGCTGAGCATGCACAGTGTCGCCATTTCCTGAGATGCGTGCAGGGTTCCAGGAGTTATTTATAAAGGCAAACTTTGACTTTTATAGGCAGGGCGAGATTATTTTCCCTAGCTAAATATATGTTTTAGTAAGTGTGCTAAAGGTACTTTAATATATGTGCCTGTTATCTGATGAGCTTACTGCAACAGCTGCTATTTATCCATGACGGCATACTGCTCTAAGATTGATGGGTGGAGGACTCACAGGAGCCAGTGCCTGGGAGACCCTGCCCTGGCACCCCAGGCTTTCCCAGCTGGTGCCCTGTACATGGCCAGCACAGCAAACAGAGGCGTGTCAGACCATGGGCACCATTGGACTGTGCAGCTTTGCCTTAGCCATGCCTGACCAAAATGGAGCTGAGGCAGCTGTGGGAACCCTTTTCGGTTGATCCTGACATTATTGCTTTTTGCATGGAGTCCCAAAGGGAGATGATGGTGGAGGGAATTAGGGTTTGTACAGAGCAAAGGGAAGACATATGCTGTGAGCTTTTCCTAGGCTCAGAATTTGGGGAGAGACCTCCCAAGAAAGGAGGCAAAGGGAATATGAGAGAGCAGAGGGTTAGATGGCTAAAATCTGATCTGGTGACTGCTTACTGCTAGGACAGCTCATTTCTTTGTGATTTCTTTGTCACTCCCATGAGCTCAACTACATGATGTGTTGATACTGTGTTTAATATCTTTTTAACTCAGCACTGGCTATTTTCCTTCCTTTTGTCCATGTCATCATCTGCCATGTTACCCACTTCACCTGCTCTTTATGCAGAGAAATGCTGTGCCTCTGGCAGTGCCCATTTTCCCAGGCTGAATTGGAGCTACAGCTTCACTCCCACAGCCATGGTCACTGAGGGAGTCATCTCATGGTGCACAAGCCATTTAAGGGACAGGGTGGACTTCCAGGTCTGTGCCCCAGAGCTGTTGCATGATGCCTCCCCTTCCTCCTGTTCTGGGACCAGCCCCTCCCTGGTGAGGTGAGGATGAGGGAGAAGGGGGACACCCTGGTGGTGGGGTGCCACAAGCCACAGGCAGTTATTTCCTGCCCCTCCTGGTGAGGGTGGACAAATTTTGTGTGACTTAGTATCTGAGTCAGAAGTGCAGGTTTAAGGAAGAGGAATCTTGACCAAAACAAAACATCTTCAGTGGTGCTGTTCAGAGCCATCACCGAAGCACCATCAGCTCCAGCATAGCCAACCCAAACTGCGATGTCAAACCTGTATGTTGTACCACAAATGCAGTCTATATTATTATTTAACAGCTAATAAAAAAGAATGCAGACCATAGAAAAGAAAAATGTAGTGTTTATACAGAAAAAACTATTTGATCACTGTATTTTTAGGAAAACTTTAAAACTGGTTTAGAATAGCACTTCTGGACTTTAAAATGCCACGGATTTAGAGTAGTACAAGGCTCTCCTTTCTAGCTCTCTATGTCTCTGTCCAGCAAATAATCTTCATCACAGGCATTTCAGAGCATTTTCTGGTGTATTTATCATTACAGTTGTTTGATGAAGTAGAGCAATTTAATTATTCCCATTTTGCAGCAATGGAGCTGAGGAATAGAGGAGCTAAATGATTTGCTCAAAGTAGTACAAGAAATCTGTGGCAGAGAAAGGCTCTGCCCTGGGGCTTTCCTGCAAGACATTATTAAGACTCAACTCCAAAGATGGGACATTTTGCTACATAAAACAATGACTACTGTTCTGTGATGGAGTTTTACCTTGCTTGCCTCAGCTTCAGGCCAGTGTGTTCTGTGGTGGTTGAGAGTAAATTTATTATTCTTTCGGAAAGGATAGAACCACTCAAAAAAGAAATAGAGACTGAGATTTGTGTAAAGCTGAGGAAATTGATGTCAAGGAGTCAGAAGCTCCTGATGATTTTGTTTTCTCCCTATGCAAGCAGCATAGGTGGGCATGTAAAATACATCACATGAGGTTGCTTACATGTGTGTGCACATGTATGCCAGTGTGTGTGTGCATGCACACATTGTGTTTTTGTTCATTTGTTTGATATATTTAACCATTTTGGGTATGCTGTTTATATTCCCTGCAACAAATAAAATGTGGTCCCATAGGCAGAACTCTTGGACACCAGGTCTGAGTCTAGAAGTAATTTTCTTTTGTTCACAGTGGAGTTATTAAGCTCTTGCAATACGAGTTTACAGCTGAAGCGCTGACAGACTTAATTTCAAGAGCAATGTGATTAGGGCAATGTGTAAGGTAGTGCTGTACCAGTGGTTACCTTTATTAGCTGTGACAGTGGCATAGGTCCAGCTGACTGAGGGAAAAACAAATCTAAGGCAAACAAACAAACCTCCTCCAACAGCAAACAACTTTGGCTTTCGGAAGTGTGTGTTAGGGGACTCCTGATGCCAAGCAAATTCCAAACCGGAGGAGATTCTTGTGTGCTTTTGCTAATATTTATTTTATGACACATTATAACTATTGTGTGTTACTGTTGCTATGAACCCTTGGGAAATAAAACTGGAAACTGTGTTGTGGTGAAGCCAAGAGTCCACAACTTTATTAAACATGAAAGCCGACATACATGGTGCTGGCAGGAGCCATCGGTCCTGGATGAAGGCAGGCAGTGGTGCAGCCAGGCACTCTCCACAGCACCTCCGTGTTCTCCTTGCAGGGATGGACAGCGCTGCTCCCCCGGGTCCTGCTTTGCACCTGCTCATGTCCTCCGAAAACAGCCGAAATGTCACCGTGCCAATATTAGCTGCGCTCAGGGAGCTGCACCCCGATCAGCTGGAGAGCAGAGATTATTCACAGATATTGCTCTGAGGAAAGCTGTGGAGGGGAAGGAAAATTAAAGAAAAACAACATTCTCTATAAAAAATTTCTGGCAGCATTAATCAGCTGCCTGTTTGGTTCTTGGTTATTTGCTCCAGGTTGTTTCTGCTTTGGTGTCATGAAGCTGCCAAGGCTGCTGATGCCTGGATGTGCTCACAAACACTGATGCTGGCAAAGCAAATGCAAACATAAAACCCCATCTTCAAAATATCCCTCTTTTTTTTTTTTTTTTTTTTTATGAGATGGCAAACCCCAAATCTAATGAGTTTGTACAGTCTGAATACCAATCTCATTAAAATACTCTTTTCCATTTCTTTTGGATCAAACCCTGCTATAGTCCTTCCCTAAATATTAATCATTTGTCTGCTGGGACCATGTTCATTTTCCATTTTGTTCTTCTACCAGCATTTTTAGGGACTGAATAATTGCTCTCTGGAAACAATTATAAACCCGGTTAACTCTTCCCTTTCCCATTTTCTCTTCCAAGTGCATTACTTTGTCCTGGTTTTAAGAGACATATGGATCTGGTTCCTTATTCCTTCATTGTCTGGGAACTGAAGGCTTGTATGTTAAAAAAAAAAAAAAGGAAATTAAATTAATATCTTTTTTGACTTTTTGAAGTCAGTGGCTTTCTATCTGGTTTCTGTAGGACAGTAGATTGAGAAATGGGAGGTAAAAGTAAACAGTATGCAGGCACTGAGTGGCTGGTTGGACAGGTGGGCTTGTGCTGATACTTGTACCTAGACGGGCAAGAGTCTGTCACAAAATTCCATTTTGAGTAAAATGCATGACCAGAAGCAGAAGATATAACCTTCATCTTCCTGTCTTTAATTTTTAGCTCTAATATAGATGCATTTTCCCAGTAGCAAGAGAACAACATGAATGATGATTTGGTGCAAGAGGCCTTTGCCTGAGTGATACTAAGAGTGTCTAGCTGAGAGATAACAGGTTATTCTTTTCCCTTCACTGTGGCAAAGGCACATGGTATTTGTGAAACTGTAGAGTTAAATGCCCAGAGTGAGGAAGTGTGTAGCAAAAAGCAGTCTGAAGTTTCTGGCTCTTAAGGGGTCAGATCTTAGAAGCCAAAACTCAGATCCAATAAAGGGAATTAGGAATTTCAATACTAATGAACTATTGTGGGTCACAACAGTCAGCTCCGGGGGTCCCGCTATCCTAGGGCATCAAAGGATGTTATAAAGCTACTGCTTTAGTTTGTTGTCCCATTAGGAGAAGGATATCTTTGCACTGACAGTACACTCTTTTGATATTTTGATTAAAATTTATGAAGTTCTGTAATCATCTGTTCTTGTCACTCATTGCCATTATGATCCATAAATGCCCTCTTCTGTGATTTTCCCCTTCTCAAAGATTTTATGGTATTCAGATCATCTCTGTCTGACAAAGTGGAGGACAGAACATTTGTGAAGGCGATCTAGCTCCTAATTGGAGTGATAGTAGCACAAAGGGCTCTGGAAACAATAGGTTGTGCTTAGGAACGAGGCCAAGAACGGCTGCCGTGCCCTTCACCATAGTGTCAGCAAAGTCGTGAATAGCTCAACGGTTGTGAGCAGTAAACAACATGGCTCATCAAGGCACTTCCCACTCGGTGACAGTTCAGCTTTTCTTACTGTGGGGATTTTTCCAATTACTGTCCTGACAGGATCATTCAGCACCACACTGGTTTTTGCTTTCTTTCTGGAAGTGGAATAAGTTCTTGATGATCGAATGCAACGTTTTCTGCCATTTCAGGCCATAGGTCTTGCAGGAGGGCCAGGCATTGAGTTGGGACACTGAGACTGTGCCCCCTCTGAGCTCTGTGCAGGTGTCATGTAGGATCCAAAACTTGCCAGCAGCCTAAGTTCTTCTTTGAAAGAAGCAGTTGTTAAAGTCTTTCTAACCAACTTTTCTTTATTCCTTGAAAACTCTCAGCTTTAAGGAAGACTTTTGAGAAGATCGTAGCAAAATAATTGGGTAGCTTGTGACTCTGCTTAGTTTCCTACTGACACTGACAGGTTAACCTGGCAGCTAGGTTAACGTCAGTGGGGACACTGAGCTGCTCTTGTGTGCTGAGCTCTTCTTCAGTCAATGTGGCATTATTGGCCAGCCAGGCAGAAGTCTGTTCTTAGATCTAAATGTCAGACTGGACATTTGACCCTCAGCTATTGCCACAGTGAGCATGATCAGCTCATGGCAGCAAAACATGGTGCTGGATATGTAGACACAGTTAGAAGGGGTAGTTGATGGACTCGTCAGTGAGGGTAGACCCAGAAGAGGTTGGCCAGTTTTGCAGCTCAGTTGAGGACTTTTACCTGGTCTCTTTTCTTGCTTAGGTGGGACTACCTAGGAGACACTGAACTGCTTTTGGGCTTCTGCAGTTGTTGTTACTTGTGCATGGCAAGCATCCTTTTCCTTTGCTTACAGAACCCATCATTCATCAGACCTTGCCCTCATTGCTCACATATTTGTTCCTTTAAAAACAGAATTTTTATGAGGATTACTCTTTTGTCTCTCCAGGGTTTGTGAAGAGCGTGTGATGTGCTGGCCTAGATGTTAACATTTCATGCCCAAAGTACTGCACCGGCTGTTGATGGTGCAATTTGAAAAGCTGAAGGATGGTGGTGTGTGGTCCAGTTTTCAGCTACTCGAGAGATCTGGTCTTTTGTCTGGTAGCTGAGGAAACCTGAAGTATTTGGTCAGACTGCTTTAATGAGGTACAATTGGGTAACAGGACACTCTTTATTGGGAAATGTTGGCATGGGAGTTTTAATTTTCCTCTAGGTCTTAGAGTGTCTGCTTTCAGTTGTCTGAAGTCTTCCAGTGTAGCAGTGTGACAGGGTTGGTCTAGGCATGGTTGAAGACCTGGGGGACAGCAGGGTGGACAGTTTATCTTTGCAGAAGGCAGCCCTGTGGAATCTTTGAGGAGTAACAGGTAGAGTTACAGGTATCAGTGGGTGTAGTCCTGAGGCTGTCTTGTTAAAGTAGATTTTCGAAATCAACTGTCTCACTTCAGGCTTCAAACCTGTTAACTGGAGTTAACTGTTTAATAGACTTTGTAATGACTTCTATGTTTATGTATTTGACTTACAGAAAATTGCTGCCAAAATTACGTGTCTCCACAACTGCTGAGACAGTACTTGCTCCCTTTTACCTTTCTCTATATCATTTAACTGCATCACTTCCTATTGTTATTTCTCTTAGTCTTCATAGACAGTTACTTCAATTGCTTTTGCTTTGGTCCTCCATGTCCATCAATTTCCAGAATTTTTGTGGAAGAATCAACTAGAATTTCTTGAAACTCTAAATTCAGTGTATCTCATCTAGCAAAGCCTGAATGCTCTTGCATATGAGAAAGAAGGACAAACAGCACCAATTCTCATGTTTGAAGAAGGATCCTTTTACACCACATCAATTTAATATCAAAGAGAAAAACTTGACCTTCTTGTTTACAATTTTGGTTTTTTTGAGACCCCTTTAGATTTCTTGTTTATATAAATTAAATTATTTCTAGGCTGTGAAACAAAACAATGGGTAGTATTGATGCAGTGTATTATGAAGCATGTCTTCATGGACTGTGTTTTGGGAATATTTCACTGTCTGTATCCATTCAGATTTTGGCTTCTCTGAAAGACTTAGAAGATCCAAAATGTTGGTTGTACACACATAATAACTTATTCGTAACTTCTTTATATGCCACTGTTCTTCCTCATAAATATACTAATAAAACTCATTATAGAAATCAAAGCCAGCTAATACAATATATCTGATGGACAGCTGTCTCTGGATGCATGAATTATATTTACATGAAGCAAGATGATCTTATTATGCCAGGATATCTTTGCTCTGAATAAATTTCTATTACTGATGTGTAATCTTTTGACTCAGGCCAGATGATAGGAACTTGCCCAAATAAGTCCCTTACAGTATTACTATTGAGCTATGCTTTCACTTGTAGAATTACAATTAGCTTAGTGATGCTGGAAGTTGTGTCTTTGAGTATCAGTGGCCTGAGCGAGGCTGAGAGCTGGGGAGAACAAGAAGTATTTATCATCTGAACTGGTCTTACCACTCCAGCCTGCTTTCAGGCTATAACTTAATGCCATACACTGATTTAGATGTAGCACTTGTCAGCCAAGAGTAAGACTATAAGACACAGACATTCGAGGACTTGACCCATACTTCATTGTGAATACGTGATTGAACTCTGAGCTGACAGACAGACATAGACAGCCATTAGTGTGGGAAAGAGAATTTGTTCTGCCAAGTAAGATTTCAAAATATCTTAAACTCAGGTCTGTAATTTAAACTTAGAACTCTCTTAGTGAATTTCTTGGTAGTATTTGATGAGCTGAGTGATTTTTCTAGACTTATTTTTTCCCCTTCTTTTTCTGTACTGTGCTAACATAAATGGCAACATCTATTTTTGAGGCATCTCTTGGGATATTCTTTATTTCAAGGTATTTCTCTCCTTACATCTCTGATATTCATACTAACCAGAAAAAAACTGATACTGAAGGCTGAAGCCACAAACCTTTATATGTCCCTGTGCTCTAAATTTATGACAAGTTAAGGCATTTGCGTGAGAGCGATGGAATACTGGGTATCTGCTTAGGCTGAGCTGCAAAGGCAAGGACTAGAAAGGGGATATAATCCATGGATCCATGGACACTGGCACTTCCTTCTCTGAAAATGTTCTGACCCTTCTTTGAGAAACTCAGTTAACACTAATCAATGCTGATATGAGACCTGGAAAAAGAGTTTCCCAAGAAATGTAGCGAACACCTACAAATATGAAACTTTCTCTGAAGAAAAGGAGTTTCCTTGTTGCTGTGCCTGATCTATTAGGGAAGATGTAGCACGTTATGTCAGAGTTTATTCTTCTTCTGATATGCAGCAGATGACAAAGTAATGGAGGATCACAGCTACTACAGGAAAGAACAATAGTAAATGAGCATGCAATATCTCTCTCACTTTTACCCCAAGAGGTTTTCTTGTGTATCAGACAGAACCAAGAATATCCAAGGGACTCATGAAATATCCAGAAAGCAAAACAAAATAGGAGAAGAAAAAACCTGTTTCTTGACTTTAGGATGCATTAAAATAAAAAGAAGGCAACAGTTCTCCAATCTTTGCTACTAAAAGATGAATAAATTAGATTTATATGTAGCAATAATGAAGGCATCATATGCACTCTAGGAAGCCTGTCCCCATGTTTATTATATGTAAGTTTTTATTTGAACTGCTTCTGCTTCACAAATGTACTTAATATCAACAAGAGTAGTATTTACACTGATTTTTTAATTAAAGGAATGTAGTCATCTTTTGTGCTTGCATTTTGCCTGCAAGCAGATTTTTTTCCCCCTTCATATTCATTCTGTCAAAATAGTTAGACAAATTGTTCCTGGAAACATATTTGAATTATGAATTATTTGTCAGTCGTCCATAGCAAGATATTTGCTGTAACTAAAATTTAGGGATATACTCAAACTTGTCTTCTGAGCTCCTTCTGTTATCAAAGGAGAGAAATTGGTGTCTCAAAAAGGTGCTTCATCCTATGAAGATGAGGAAGATATGAATTCCTTTGGTTGTACCTATCTCTTTCTACTCTCTGTGGAAAAACTCTTGCAGACCTGGAGCCTAAAATTTTGACAGTTAAAGATATCTGAGATATTTTTTGACTGGTTCAGATACAATTTTTGGTCCTCAACAAACCAATGCAGTATTCAAGAACTGTTCATACTTCTGTCCTAGCCAAATTTCAACTCTTGGCTAAATTGTTTTCAGTTTTAGGGCAAAATTCACTATTTGTGAGCATTTGTATGGAAATATCCTAGGAACTGTGGGTTGTGGAAAGGAAAGAAAATCAATAAAACAACCTCTGTCTTGGTTTCTGGTTTGGTGCTTAGTTTGTGAATAGTCTTGAGGAATTCAGCAATTCCGAGGAAATACATTGTAATTGAAGGACACAGTGTGATACACTGATGCAGTGGACAAGGTGATGAGAAATTACAAAAGAGAAAATTAAAATGAAGGGAAACCTCAGAGAGCTGTTTGATGCTGGAAACATTAATTGATACTGTTGGAACACTAACTGATACTTAGCAAACACATTATTTTTATTGGGGAAAAAAAAAGAATTAAAAAGAATCCAAGTTGTAATGATTGGTGAAAGATCACTCAAAATTTCGAGGATTGTTTTCTGTGAGGATCGAGACTAGAAACGGGAGCGTGCATGAAACTTGGTGGTTACCAAGAGCTGAGAGGAACAAAATGGGGACAGTTCCTGTCTGGGGTGGCTGCCAGGTGCCCTCCATGTCCTCTGGAGCACCCTATTCCTACAGGGTGCCAGGGCTTTCATCCACAGGACAAAGGGTGAGGGACTGGGCTGAAGGCTGTGATACCTTGGGACATCTTTGCCAGCATCCTTGTTTGTGCAGAGGATGTAGCTGAGCCACAATGTAAAGCACAGAAAGAGAGAAAATGTTTTACATGCTTTTAAACACAGGGACTACTGATACTGTCACTGCCTGGGTTTGCCTACAAACAACGCATCCAGCTGAGTAATTTATTCTCAGTGTATAATCTTTGACGGCTGAAGAGCAGAAAAGCTGTTCAATATGTTTGGAAATGACTGCAGCTACAAGGTGCGAGAGCAGTATTTAATATCTATTTTGAAACCAATACTGGAGGCACCTGAAAAACTGCCAGAAGATGGGGTTTGTAACACACAAAGCTAAAATTTGAAGGACTAATGAACACTGGAGCTACTCATAGGGGGATACAAAATTCTGTGAAGTTTGGACTCAATTTATTTTGCCCTTATAAAATACATTTACTTTAAATCTCATGGGTCAACAAGTGGAGACTGAAAATTTCACAAGAGTGGGCAGTTTTCTTTCAAGCATATTGCAGAATATGGGGCATTTGTGCTCTGATTCAGCCCACCATAAGCATGAAAAACCAAAGGATCAAAGATGAAGGCAAACAAGGAACTAAACATTTTTAAGCCTCAAAGTAATCTTTGTCTGGTTATGGTGGAAGCTTTGGTCAGTGTTGCCAAGACACCTTTATTTACCGTCTCTCTTTAGAAACAGAGAGAGAAAGGCTTAAAATTATAACATTTAAAAAGGGCATCAATATACACACACAAAAAAAGCTTAATAAATGCCATTTTCACAGTCACCTTTGCATTGATAGGGTGGGTATTACATCAAGCATAAGACCAGAAATAAACAAATAACTAGCAGGGTGATATGGGGAAAAGGTAGATTAACTCCCTTAAATCTGGAGCTACAGTGTCTGTATGGTCTTAAATCTTGGTGGAGCTGTTTTACAAGGTCCCTTAGTACATAATGCAGGACTGGAGAATTAACCCTGTAACAGGCAGCTGTGGGCGGCAAAGGAAAAACTTTTCTGCAGATCAGGTCTGACAACCTGAAGTGCTTAGACTGTCCCCTGATTTTGGGGACATTTTTCCTCCTTCAGAAAACCAGACTCATTGCTTCTGGGCTAAATGGGACATAGTAAGGCTGACGCTGCAGGTGAGGTGTGGGGCTGACCTCCATTCCTTGGGCCCTGTGGAACAGGCAACTTCATGGGGGGAGGTCTCTCTTGCCTTCCTCCATCTGAAAAACAGCACTGCATGTATTTTGTTACTGATCCCCAAGTTTTTGTGAGTCTGGTCAGTAAAACACATCAGGGTGTCCAGGACAAGGATCTTCGTAGATTTTCGATCTCAATTTATCTCAAGGCTATACACCATGGCCAGGTGAGTCCCATGAGAGCTGTGGATGGCCCAGAATGATACAGTGCTGAAACATCATCTCAACAGGTGTTACCAGAAACCATGCAGACACCTGTACTGGGTCTATCTGTGCCCCAGCAGCCTTAGCAGTGCTAGGAGATAACACTCCACTGTTTTGACTGCTGTGAGGGAGAGGCAGAGGGGACACAAGCAGATCAGATGACCCAGACTGACCAAAGGGATATTCCAGATCATATGACGTCAGCTCAGATATAAAAGAACAGGAGGGGTGGGGGCACGGGGTTGTCTCCGATGGCTGCCTGCTGAAGGGATAACCAACACGTAGGGACCTGCTTCTCAGGACACGAGCCGACCTTGTGGAATGGGAAGTAGAGATTAGATTCTCCTTTGCCAATCTTTTTTCGCTTGTATTAAACTGCCTTGTCTTAACACCCACAAGTTGCTGTCATCTTATTGGTAAAGGGAAGGGGTGAGAGACTGTCCGGGTACTTGGCACCCAGCCAGGGTCAACCTGTCACAACACCTCTGGACCAGACCTTGGTGTTTGTTAGTGACAGTCTTGAGCATCAGAAAGAAAAGGCATCTGAGGAAGTTTGCCATCAAACTAGAGCTTGAACTTTACTCCAAAAGCTCTGGAGTAAAAGAGAGGCTCACCCAGCAATGGGGAGAGGCTACAGAAAACCAAAAGGTGAGGGTAGGTATATGATTATAAGAAATATGAAAACAAATGTTTTTTTTTCTCAGCTATCAGTTGTATTGCTCCAAAGAGTAATGAAAGAAAGAGTTCAAGAGTGTTGTTTTATAGTTGATAGGAAAGACATGGACAAACAGTTGGGTATCTATAAATCAAAGGCAATTATTTTACTGTGGTGGAAATAAGAAGTGAGACTTTTATTGTTGCAGCACGGCCCAGGCTATAGCTAACTGCCTTGAGAAGAATCTTTATGGTGTTAATGTAGACTTGGCAAACTCTGTCCTTTCGCGTGTGAAATCAGCTGTACAGCAGTGTGCACCAGGCCTGACAGGGTTCAAGAAACATGTGAACGATACTCATGGGCACATGGTGTGACTCTTGGGAATGGTCCTATGCAGGCCCACGAGTTGGACTTGATGACACTTGTGGGTCCTTCCCAACTTGGCATATTCTATGATTATCTGTTCCATTTACAGCCTGGTGGTGCTGACACACCCAAAGAGAGGCAGGACTTCTCTGGATAAGGGATCATCAGAACCCATAACCAGGGACTATCTCCATCCAGAAGGACTCGTGTTAAATCAGTCCCACCAATACCTTCACCCTCATGTCAGTCCATGCTGTGCTGCCGCTGGTGTCCATAGAGATTATTCATAAAATACATCATGCATACAAGCACTTCTAACCTCCTTTATTAATATGAACAGCTGCAAAATTCAGACAGAAGAAGCAAATGGGTGATGGGCAAGAGGAAGAAGGAAATTATGACAGCAAGAAGACAGCTGCAAAGACTAGCAATGTGCCCGGATGATGGTATTGCACCCAGAATTTTTTAAATGTGTAATAAGGGATAAATAAACTGATAAATAAAATCGATCTCAAAAGGCCACATGGGAAAGATGCACAGTCTTGATTACCTAATTATGGAAGGAATATTGCAGAGTTGGAAATAGTACAACAAAGTCCCATAATGACTTGGAGATTGGAGACTCCAAAATGGTTAGTGAAAGTAGGTCTGTATCCCTCACAAAGAGAAAAGATTAAGAGGGGACCTCGCTGAGCTGCAGAGGGCTCTGGGGGGAACCGCAGGGAGCAGTGCTGCAGTTATTAGAGCTAATGTCAAATATGAGGACGAGGGACACGGCTCCAGCGAGGTCTTGCACTGTACAAATGTAATACACTTTTTTTTTTCCAGAGGGTATATATTATAAGCTGCCAGATGCTGCTCTAGAAGCGACCAATCTGACCAGATTTCAAATAGAGCAAGAAGCATATGGAGAGAGAGGGGGAGAAAAGCAGTATATTATGGAGAACAACTGTTAACCGGAGGAAAAGATAGGCCTAGCTGGGCTTCCTGGCCTCCTGCCATCTTAAGATTTTCTTATGTCCCTGTGTAATCTTCTGACTTTTGATTTAGATGTTTCCTAAAAATGTGGCCCAGTGGTTGGTACGTACTAGGCATTAGCCCAAGAAAAGAATGAAAAAAAATATGCGCTGTATCTCATTAAAGAATTTTTAAAGGGAGACTTTGAGGCGCCATTTGCTTCTTGTTACTCATCTTTGCAAATGTCTCTTGTCTTCCCAGGCTCTGCCCTGATGTGTTAGCATTAGCAGCCTGTGGATTTCTGAGCCGCGCTGAAATGGGAACTCAGAGTGGCCAATCTAAGTCGGTCAAGCAGAGACAGCAGCGCAAAGCAAAGGAGGAAGACAAAAATAAGATCGAGTGAAGTAAATGATACAAGATCTTTTCATGCACGTAAACAGTATCAGGTGAAAAAATGTTGTCTGGTAATGGCTTTTCAGGCTGCTTATCAGGAATAAGGATCATGCCGATATTTGAAATATTTACGGTTCAATTAGTAGCACTTGTTTCCATAAAATATTTTAAAAGAGAACGGTATTTATCTTTAATTATTTTTCATTTTCTTTGACAAAAGATTCCAATATAGATATTGCTGTAGGCACAGGGGGCACTGAACATCAAGAAGTGGATTCTGTAAACAATTTTTCTCAAAGCACTACAAAGTTTAAATATTAATTTGACCGTAATTGGAAGAGAAGTAATTAAAAATGCTACAAAGCTGACTTTCTCCCTCCTTTGCTTTCTCCTCCCTTTTTATTTAACCACAGTATAGAAAGTAGATGTAAAACAATAGGACCCTGAGCTGTACGGCGTTCTAAGCCTAGCTTGCCTTAAAGCTACAATATGGATTTAATTTATATGCAAATGTAAGCAATAAAAAGCCAGACACTGTAGAAATTATAGTATTTTTCATAGATGCTTCAGCACTGGCACACAAGCCAGCACTGATTTCAAGCAAGGAGCTAATTATTACTGGTCACTAAGCTACCTTATTCTTTTAATATCTCTCTCTTTCTTTCTCCTACATCCCCCCCTTTTTTAACAATGAGTAAATTATTTTCTCGAGTGAGGAGGGGGGAGAGAGAGAGAGAGAGAGAGAGAAAGAAACTGGAATATTGGGGGTGAGTGAATGAAAACAGCCAGAAATATCTCCTGTGAGATTCAACATCAGGATAATTTCACAGTCTCGCTTTTTGACTGCTGTGTCCTGAAGCTGACCAGCACCATGCAAGGCTGATCAAAGGCCATCGGAAACATCAAGTAAGCCTAAATGGGGCTAAAGTATGCTAATAGAGAAGCTAAATGTACTTTAATCCTGTTATAATACAAGGTAACTTGGAGGCAGTGAAGGGCCTTGTTGCTTTTCCCTACTGGGTCCAGGACCCCTGCAAATCTTGAATAGAAGTTGCTTCCTATTCTTCGCCGGCCGGGGTATGGCTTTCTCAGATGCACACACAGTCCCCTCCTCCTCCGTTTACTAAGTGTCAACAGTCGGCTGAGCAAGACTTCTCCGCTCCTTAGATCAGCACCCTGTGACCTTCCACATTTAAGCACAGACCATTAAGCTAAGCTTTCCAGCTGTTGCCTGAATTATGAGGGATTTTTTTTTTTTTTTCAGAGGAGGGCAGAGCTTAGAGGAACACTAGGCAACAGTTTTATGCTATGGACCCGCTGCCACCCAACTTGCTATGCAGAGCAATGTGCTTTCCGCAGGGCTGTGGCAGACGGGTGATGTTCGCTGAAAACAGGGGGCTGCTTTGAAGTGATTCAGACCCGGGGTTGTCCGGCTTTGGCATCATTGTGTTCGCTCGGGGAAACGTAATCTAATTTTAGGAAGAGGAGGAAACAAAGTAAACGTGACTGAACTTTGCTGCACTGTACACAACGGCTGGGACGGCGTCCCCAGGAATTTGTATGCTCCCCGGGCAGCTTTCTTCTTCATTTTCCTTCTTTTTTAGTCACTGATTTTGGTGCATCCTATCCAACAGAGGAAAAAATGGGGGGTAGTTCTGCCTGTGAAATGATATGCTTTGGTGGATGCCCCAAACTAACTACTGCTTGCAAACCCTAGATTAAAAAGAAGACTGATGTAACTTTAAAGACAGACAAGTGCCTTAGTGACTGTATCAGAAGATTAAAAACAAAGGTTTCATTGAAGCACTACCTCCCACTGTGCAGCTGAAAGTCTCATGGCTGAGGCAAATGGTCCTAAATATCTTTCTGTTAAGTACAAATTACATACTGGATATATTAAGTTGTAATGGTGCATTTTTCAAGAGTCACTTTGCTTGTGTGAAAGCATCAGTAAAGACTCAAAAAATGCTGACTGTATGGCACATGGAAACAAAAAGGAATCTGCCTTTCACAAAAAAATGTTTTGTTCATATCAAATCCTCTTTTTCCTCGATTTCTGCCCATCCCCCAACTAAGCCTGGAGTTTCAAATGCCAGAACCAGTATGTACAGTAAGTCCTTTTGAAATCCATGGCAGAGAAATAGTATCCTGGCCTAGCAAACTATTATCTGCTCCTACATTCCTAAGCCTTACCCCTCTGTGTTATTGCTGATAGGAACCCTTTAGATCAGCTGAAATGTAACTGAGTAAAGATGCTCCAGAAAACATCTTTTTAATGTGGAATTATCTTTCATTTACATTGGCAACATCTCTTAACTCAGCACACGTGCTATAAGGCTTCATGCGATAGAAACATTCATATAAAACTTAATGATCAGCATTCATCCTGTTCCCAAATGATCAATAGAATGCTAAGTTAATACACAACATGCAAAGGAGTCTATAAGAACACATAAACTTGCATTACTGTGTGGGATGTAGGTAAATAAAGACTGTGGGAGCAGAAGAAGAGAGCAGTGCCCCACATGGGAAATGGGCAGTGGTACTGGGGCTGCCCCTGCCACTGTTCCTGACTGTCCTTGAAATGTCTTATGTCACACATGCACTGCCATGCATGCAAACATCCATGTGCACAGGCTCAGATATGTTGCTACAACAGATAAAAAAACCCCAAACAAACCCAAGCAGACAAACACGAATAAATACCATCTATTCTATCCTTCTCCTTGCATTATCCGTGAGGGACCACTTGTGATGTGATTTGTCTATAGAAATCATTTGCAACTACTAAATAAGTCAGAAGCAACAAGGATGGGAGCTATGGATAAAAGTTAAACTAATGGAGTGGTACACTTTTTCCCAGATGCCTTTATATCAATCTTGTACAAGTGGTTTTGAAGGCCTTATTATGGCAAATAAATTGTGTAGAATTTGAAAGAATATGTTTGGGCAGTATAGAGTTAATATTAGAAAAATGTTTATGGCAAGGACATGCTTAGTTTCTGCTGAAATATTTCAATTCTATTCTGCTCCTCTTTACCCCTGCTAGGAATAACTTTCTCATTTTTAGGTGTTTATCTACCTATCTATTCACCATCCAACAGTTATATTGTTTGTCTGTCTTTCCCTTACAAGATTAACTGAATTCCAGTAGTGTTTTGGTTATCAATAAATTTTGAAATGAAAAGCATTTTCAAGACTCTCCAGTTCAGTTGCAATTTTCTGGATTAGTTTTTAATTAACAGAAGTCCTTCCATACACATATGAAGCTCAATAGAAATCATTTTGTTCTTACAAGCACCCATACACTGTTTTTGCTGCACAATATATTTCTATTTCTCTACCACTCTATTAAAATTAAAAACTTAGAAAAATTAAATAACCAACCAAGAGTGGGCAATTTCACTCTAGAAGAGCTCCAGAGATATTCTTTGAAATTATTAGAAGGCTACTAGTTCAGAGATATTGAATGAAAAGATGTAAAAGATTCCCCTCCTAAATTTCAATATAAATTTAGGGGTTAATTTTTTTTCAGGCGCTCATAGTTTACAAGATACTGATAATTTGAGGTCATATTTGACTGTTCAAATACATTTCTACTCAAGTTCAATTTTTTAAAATTTATTTTTATTCATTTAGTTTCTTAAGTATCAGAATCTCTATTGCCACCACAAGAAAGCACTATAGCATGAGAATAAGCCAGCCAAATATGTTAACAGCAATGGTGAATTGACACACAGGGTTTGTTTTACTCTTTTGCATTTTGCAATTTTTTGCATCATCTATGTTTATCATCAAAATGTTTTTGTTTCTTCATCAAGCATTTATAATTTTATCAAGACAGACCATTAATGTTTCATGTAGTTATTTCCAGACCTGGCAGTTAATGTCTCTTTCCTATACAGAGAATTATCAGAGGTTTTGGCAAGGGCAAAAGCCACTGGAAGGCGAAGTGCAGCCTCTGCAGCAGCATGAGAGGTTATGAACACATGTGAGTGATGGGAATTGTTAGAGCACATAGCAAAGCTAGAACGTGACTCAGTCACTAGTTATCTGTTAAACTATCTGCACTCCATTAACAGAGATGAGGTAGGTGCACTGCCCATGCAATCTAACGTATAGGTAATACTTACACAAAGTACACTCTGTGTGGGAGATACTGTACTTACAGACTGCTAAGTTTTCCCAAAGCTAAATGTTTTCATCTTGAAAAATCATTTAAAATATAAAGAAGAGTTGAGATGATGTTGTTCAAAAAATCCCCTTTTCTATGTTGGGAATTAGAGTGTACAAATCTGGGATTTGATTTCAAATCTTTTGCCCCACCAAGCTTCCTGTGCTAGTTTTGAGCTTGTTTGACTTTCCTAGCTCCAAGAAGTTGAGGCTGAAATGTTGGCAGTGTCTCCTCCTTTCCTAGTACCCAGAATTCAACAGACTCAACATGGCTCAGAAAAGCAGTTCTGCATGCTGTGGTTCACAGGATATTGTATGCTTTATGAAGGTGTCCCTCTTTGTAAATTAAAAAATAATTGAGAAAAAAAGGCATCCGGTAACACTAGATGAGTTTGCTTACTCATGTTATGAACTGGGAGTTGAGCTGCAATGTTTATAATTTAGACGTGTGGCAAATTCTGGGAGGAAGTAACAGATGATTGTTTTTCTGAATTATGTTTGGCCCCAAGTCTGAGATGAAGAAAGAGCCAATCCATATTTACATGCGGAGTAGCTAATTAGAACAACTAATCTGAGAACCAGGACAAGCTGTGAGACCATGAGATGATTCAGGCATACCCTCTACTAACTTAAATTTTGATCAATGTTTAAAACATTGTGGGAAGGCCTGGGGTGATGAGGCCCGTTGGCTGAGGTTCAGGTTCAGTGTCTGTGCCCCTGTTGCTGTGACATGTGGTCAAACCTCGGCCAACGCGTTTTTCCCTTGTCCCAGAAACAGGCCAATGATATGCACTGCCTTGTTGAACTTTGTGGATACAGCAGCGTGTTGTGAATGAAACGTTAAGTACATCTCAAAGCCATTCAAGACAAGAGCTGCATTTTTCTTCCTAATATCTATTAGCTCAGAGCAACAGAAGAATCCCACTCACTACCAGCTCACTCTTCTTGTTTGAAGATGTGGAGCTTGCCTGATCATATCCACCAGATATTTGCTTTCAAGGTTGCATAAAAGTAGAGTAAAAGAAAGATCTTTTGTGGGCATGACATGCTTGGAAATATACTTGTCCAAAGCAAACAGCTCTTGTTCTTTCTTCAGCTAATTCACTGAAAAGATATTATTTTAGTCAAGAAAACGGTATCAATTCTCTTCCTTTTAGGCAGGATGGTGGCAGGTTTCCCATGTAGATTTGCGGAAGGTATAATTTTGACAGGAGCATCTGGCTCCTTTGTGAGCTTCACAAGCAATTGTGTGGCAGTGGCTTTAGGTCAGCCTCTGGTTGAGCCATGTGGGCAGCCCTTTGACATGTCTGTGCTGCTTTTCCTGCTCCACTCGGTTTTGTTTTGACTCTTTTGAGATTCCTAAATATGCAGCCTTGCTCTGCAGATTCCCTGGGACAGTTTCATTCAAGGGTCCTGACAAGGACTGTGGTTTTGCCAGGGCTCATGGATCCATTCTTACAGTGATGCTGTGTGTTACATTAGCCGACAGCTGCTTTTGGCAAGGCTTTTTTTTTTTTAGAAATCCTCTTAGAGAAGGGAGAAGAGGGATCTCTGGATAGCAGAGCTTTCAATTCTCAAAATAAACCGTGCCAGGTTGTTTAAGAATTTAAAAGAACTCATGAGCCTCCCTGGTACAATGATGTGTAGCGTGGTTCTTCTGCCGTCTTTAAACAGATGATGCCTGGCTTTTATCTTCTAGGTATATTTACAGGGAAAAAAAAAGCCCGAATTTCTTTTCTTCACTGTGTACAGAATGACATGAAAATATGTTTTTAGTCTGACTTACGTGAATGCAGTCAGAGCACCAAGATTGTGCCAGCTTGTTGCATTTGGCATAGGAAAGCAGTACAAGGATACCTTGACTTCTGCTCCCCAGACCCTCTGTGCAGTTTGGGCACCGTGCTCCAGACATATGCTGTTGTGCCTACCCCTGTGAGTGACTGGAAGGTGACCACCAGCTGTGCTGCTGCTGGGTTTGTCCAGCCATGGGTGATGTGAGCAAGGAGATGGGCTGGTAGGAAAGGTGCAGCTGGAAAGGCACAGACTGCCAAGCTTAGCCCATCTTTAGGCTGTTTGAAGGAACAAACTCATGGTGTTGTACACATTGATGACATAGTGAAGAGGGTCCCTGTCTCCTCCTGGTGAACCATCCCCTGAGGCCAGCAGGAGGGGATGCCTGTACATCTTCATCACTTACCACAGAGGGCTAGGATGTGAGCCCAGGGGATGGCTGTGCTGTGTACAGTTCATCGCCGAGATGTGTGCTGTGCCATACAGACTGAAATCACCAAAAGACGTGTTCAGGAGAGATCTGTTGGCTAAAAGAGTATATAGTGAGCAAGGGGGATGGAATAATTTGTAATTGGTTGCTTGGACAACTTTGATGGCACAGAGAAGAGTTCACAAATTAGGAAGTTGAGATGTTTCAGAACCGAGTATTTAATGTTTATTAAAATTAGGAAAAAACTTGGCTAAAATCAGTGTTTGAAGAGGAGCCTATGGCTGAAGCATATTTAAAGAGATGGTCTCGAGTCCATGGCATTACTGCATAGTGTGTTGGCTTTCCTTGGCATGAAAAGACATTGAGACAGAATACAAATACAAAAAGAGAGGGTGTGCATGTGATAAAATGGAGGGAGGAGCCTGTGTATCTAGCAAAATTACAGCAGTATCAGAAACATCAAAAAGCATTACAGTACTATTGAGAAATCCAAAATAATGCACTGGGGAAGACAAGAGCCCAAGTACAGTATACCTGATCTTGTAATGCCAGTGGAAAGGAAGAACAGAGCAACTGTTTCATTTGCAGCTAAAAAGTTGAAGGGAGAGCTATTACCAGAGTCTTTCCATGTGATGATAGATTCCCCAAAGTGCTTTATCAATTAGGCATCTCTAAAGCCATCACAGCTGTTTCCTTACAGAGTGGAGCCACTGCTGGTACATGATACGTGCAGCAGAGTGTGTCAGCATGGCCAGCAATGGAAATTTTATCAAGGAAATAGAGATGCTCCCTCACTCCTTGGTTCCCTCCCACTACCAGAGAGTTTGGTTTCACATTGCTTTTCCTTTCTAAATTGATCTAACTAATGTAATCAGGCAGAAGCACCCTGTTCCCATGTCACTAATGCCTTCCAAACTAGAAGGCCTAATTAAGGTCATTAATTTCATTGACTAAGACAATTTCTTGAGAGATATCTAAGCGGATACCGGGATAGGTCATATCATTATGTAAAACAATTAGCAAAGAAAGGTGTAAGAAAACACCTATGTCAACTGGAAAAAAAGATTTTGGGACTTCAAAATTTACAGACAGCAAAACCAAAATTACAAATGATTAAGGGAGAAGTGAGAACAGAGAAAGTCTATTCCCAGAACTGAACCTTTTGCCAGACTCAGAACCTGTGGGCAAATCAGAGGTTTGTCCAAAGACAACACTTCATGGTGAAACAAATAAATGTGATGATGCTCATTTTTTTCCTGTTTTTGAGCCTATATCTGGTTGCTGGAAGACAAAGCAGATCAAAGAAGAAATAGTCCTGATCTGTATTAATGGGCCACAATGGAGGGAGTGTGCAATCACTCCCTAAGCCTATTCACTTGCCTCAAGATGTGCTTTGCAAAATGAAGGAAATGAAACCCATGGTGGGATCTCTGGGGTTGCTGTTAAACCACCATAAAGCTCTATGGCCAGAGGCAAAGTCAAAGTCAAATGAATGCTTCATATGTGCTGTTGAATTATTTTGGTTAGAATCAGCTGGGAATATCATCTTTACCTTTGCAAAAGCAGCAGCCATCTCAAATACGAAGGTACCAAGAAATCATGCTGGGATAAAAAATATTCAGAATAAGCAGAAGTTTCAGCAGTAGAAAGAGCTCTCCTTAGGAAAACCTCAAGCACAGTAACCAAACTTACATGACCTCATGTAGAGAGCTAATGACTGAAGTGGCCATGCTGCAGTTAGGGTTATGTGAGTGACATCTGGCCAAGGGCTGCTTTTTGGGCTGCTGCTGTGTGTGGGTTATGGCTGGTAGTGCATGACAATGCAGGAGAACCAACTGAAGCATAAAGTCCCTTAATCACGTCCAGTCTGCCTTTGTCCCTGGCAGAGGTAGGAGCAGTGGGTGCAGGAGATACCCAGGAATGTTTGCAGGTTTGAGAGGAATAAGTGTGTCAGTCCTCAGGAGGTCCTATGGGAGTCTGTCTGGTACTGACTGCCTGATTTGAAGAGACATAAGATGTATGGAACTTGAGTCTCACTAGTTGAAAACCTTCTTTGGGACACTTGGGAATAAAGATAAGCACAGGGTAGTATATGCAAGAGGACATCAGGTACATCTAACAATTTCTACAAAGCATACTTCTCTTATGTTACCAAGTCTGAAATAGTAATAGTGTGATACATCTTTGTTATCTACTATTTAGCAGCATTTATATTAATAAGAAAAACGTGCATGAGGGTCTGAACAATATCAGTTTAAGATGGAGAGACTGAAAGAAATGCAAAAACTTCTAGGCCATTTCACAAACACAGCTTCATCTTTGTCCCACATACAAGATCAGGTATCAAACAACAAACTAACACTTAGTACCTAGCTGTGACTCTTTTCATGCTAACATTCACCATTATGGTAAAATTTATGGATGCAAATAAACAGAAGAGCAGCTAGTGAAATGCCTGTTAATGAAAGTGAGTGTAGAGGTGACCCAAGACACAGTTGACTTTTGGCCACCAGGAGGATTTCATTGTATCATTGACTACACTTGGAGTTTGCTTCCAGACAGTTTATAGCTATCAAAATACATTATATTTCAATCCCTTAATTTGTCCAAGTTAGTCAGGTTGCAAAACCATAAATTGAATCTCTGGACATTTGCAATGAAATCTGTCCTCTCTCTGAACTCAAAAAGCAAATCTCTGACATATCATATTACAGACAGCTTTGAGATAGATATCTGGTTAGTACAGAATACTGAGTATCCAGGACATTCTGAATTTATGTTAATGGTAAACTGGATAATTTCATTTTCTTCTGTAGATGTGTAACTTTGGGCATCTGATGAAGTTTTCAATGCAGTACAGACAATAGTGTCCAGGTCAGCATGAGCTAGATTTTCTCAATATACATCTAATTAGAAGTGGTAAGAATGGTTTCCAGGGATAATGAGCCATATATGATGATAATATATGATAATGAGCCATGACCCTAATTTTGCTAAGAAAATTAATGCCAGAGTTGTGTTAATATTGAGGAGTTTATGCAAGAATAGGATATTGTAAATAACTCCATGACTTACATATTAACTGAATGTATAGACAGCTTAGTCTTGCAAGAAATGCTAATGAATGAGTCTTTTTAAAGTTATTTTATGAAATTTTTTATTCTTTGAATAAAGATAACTAATTCATGATCTTGTGCTTTAATATTTCATGGCACCTACACCAACAAAAGCATTACTAGAAGATCACTTCCATCTATACAACAAAGGACAAGAGTTCTCTCTATTGCCAAAAGGATATACAAAGGCAAAATATACAGGAATTACATGAACACATAAGATAAAAGGTTGACAGTCCCTCCTAACCCAAATGTCTCAGATCTTGTGACTATCTGGACATTACACATTTCAATAAAACTTTTTAAAAACCTACTGCGATCCTAATATGTCTTCGGCTTTCACTAAATTCCAGCATACCTCATATAATACAGAACTTTATTTCCACCATAAAGCACCCTAAAATATGAGCTTATTTTTGTCTTACAAAACTGCCAAAGATGCTTTGAAGCATTCGTCTTGTAACCACGACTGACCCTTTTTTCAATTATGTCATAAGAAAAACTTCTGAGAGAACTTAAAAATGTCTTCGGACTTTTTAGACACTGTTTGTGCCTTCAAGACCCAGCCAAGAACAGTCTCACAATCTCAGTGTGTGTCAGTAGCTTTATTTTGCATTAAGATTTTTCACCAGTCAATCAGTCTGGTAAGTGAAATTATGCTCCTTTGCATGCGTGAACATAGACATGATTTTTAGCAAATCTGAGATCACTCTTGCCAATAGCCCCGTTAAATTGTTTTTATCAGTCTGGTTGACTGGAATGTTTGAGTATTTACAATAGACTCAAGAGTATTAGGCTGAAAGTCTGTCTACTGTACTACCAAATTAGACATGGCTAAACAGTTGCGCAGCAATTTTCAGCTGCTGACTTCAAAATAAAAAAAAAAGTATGATGAAAAAACTCTCAAAAAAAAATTTTAATTCAGAATCTTCAGGATTTTCTCTTCCCATTTGCTTCCTGATGGTGTTCTGATAAAACAGGGAACCGATTTGTAAGTCATGTAGAGCCCTGTGCTCATCTTAAATCTTCTCCTTTCATTGGAGGCTGAGCCGCTTTTGGTAACTTAGTACTTACTCAGGAATAAAAGCATGTAGCTGGGGTATTCTTGTGGCTTGCTGCTGTGCTGGAGTGGTGGCTTGTTCATGGCTCATCCATCCCCTTGGTGTTGAAGGCACACATCTGGTCCTGCACACTGTGTTTGTCATTTATCCTCCTCTAACAGGATGTTTCCCAGAAGCAACAGAGGAAAAAATTAAGCTGGAATGGGGAAAACAGCTAAACATGTGACTGAATTTATTAGGAAAAAACCCCTTAATGACATTTAAACAGGAAAAAATAAAGGATGGTTAAATAGCACGTTGCAAGTGATTGAAACTGGAGGAAAAAAGGAGCAACCAGGTGTACTGTTTGGTCAATTAATGTAAGAAAAAACTGAGTCAGGAATGGGATTTGACCTCTGGAATTTCTTGGGTTTACCATTAGGGCTTGTCTACACAAGAGAGCTGGAAACTAATAAAAGGTCTAACTAAAAAGATAAAGAGTTATGTTGCTCCATCTCTCTCTCTATATATATTTATGATCCCCTTCTGGAATAAGCAATCTCTTTTTTCCTTCAGTCCAGGGTATAACCTGGGCAAAAAGCCCTTTTATTTCAGCCCAGGACAAACAGCATGCTATTGTCCCCAAACATTCCCATTTGCATCCTCAGGTGCACAGAGGTAAATCTGTTCTGCAGTGATGGCTGGTCATACTGTAGGTTGTCACAGCTACATGTGGTTTCCACTACTTCACCTAAGATGTTGCTGCAATTAGTAGTGTAAATTAAAGTAGCTTTTAATCTCCTCTCCTGTCTTTCTTTTGAACTCCATTCACTTTTGCTTCCATTGAAGTTTCATCTTTGAGCCCTAACTTGCACTCACATAGGAAATGTCAGTTGTTGTCTTGTAAGCTTGGTTTGCAGGCTGGGGTGAGGCTTTTGAAGAAAAGGACTCCCCAGAAGACTGTATGGCCTCACTGTAACAAAATTAAACCTCTTGGTCAAGTGAGTACACTGGACACTTACTTTACTGGAGTTTGAGGAGAGAAGAGAAAGGATAGAGTCTACTTTTGAGTATGATTTGGCCATGGGCTAATTCCCCAGAACTTGGCAGGAGGAGCCCAGCTTCTGACCAGTTTGATTCTTGCAGCCGTTTCACAGTGATTACATGTTGAGCCCAGACTGGTGAGAAAACAGCTTCTAAGAGGGGCTGTGCTTGTTCAGGAAGCAGCGGCCGTGCAGGAGGTGGGTGTGAGCACTTTGGGCAGCTCTTCATGCAGAGAAGCATCACACCACTCAGTTTCATCTTGCATCAGCTTGCAATTAGCTTGCATGTAAAATTTCACTCATCAATATTGCTTGTGATCTGGCGTGGCAGGACACTGTTTTTCTTAGTTTTCTCTCCAGGGTCTGCTCTGCAGGTGCTTGAGTGGGAATTCCTGCAGTGCAAGGATCGGAGCTTTTCCCTGTTTTCTATAGAGTTGGGACTTTTCTCTGCCTGGTGCCCGGGTGTTGGGGCTTGCTAACAGACAGAGCATCGTGCTCTGCCACTGAGTCTCCCCATTGATGTGGTGGGTGGGGGAAAAGGTGCGTGGGAGTTGCCTGGTATTTTTATGCTGCAGGTGGTGCTTTAGTTTGGGTGGCATTTGCAGTGTTTGTTTTCTGGCTTGTTCTTTTGTGTACATCAAATCTTCATGAAAGGGTGCAGTGCCCTCAAGTAGAATAAGCAAAAGAAACATAAACACAGACATACAAGTTAAAAGGAATAAGGGCATGTACTGAGACCTGAAACCATCAAGGTTTTGCTCCACTGGTTTGCTCTGCTGGGGAAACAGGCATATCTGGAGAGAGAGGACCTCAACAGTCCCACCACAGACCTCAGTTCCATGGTTTCCTCCCCTTCTGCACACTTCATCCATGCCAGCAAGTAGCTGCTGGAGCACACACCAGGCTTCCCGAATCTGTTCTGATGCTGACCATAGAGTCTGAGTTCTACAGAGTGCATCTGAATCCAGCAGTGCAGCTTTGCCATTGTTTTTGCCATCATTTTAGCAAGACATAAAGCTGAGTGATCCTCCAGGTGATACCACCCCACATATGCTGTTCATTGAGATGGTTGCTAGCCAGAATATGACGCAGATTGATTTAGATATGCTTTATGTAAATACAAGTCATCAGGCTCAATGCAGGATCAAATTTTATGGCCTGACTGGTGCTGGAGGTTGCACCACGTGATCTAGTGGTTTCTTCTGACTTTAAAATCCACACATGCAGCAAAAATTGCTTGAATTATTCTTTACAATCTTATGTTTTTCTTTTAGTTGTGCTTGTACCGTAGGTATTTGTGTTACAGAGATGTTGGAAGACTCTGCCCTGAAGGACACGTACACCTGTAGAAACTGATCTTTGGACTCTGCTGGCTTTAGCAGTTTGTAGAATCCATTTTTTCTCTCTGTTTATTGATGCAAATACCTGCAACAGCCATGCTGAGCTCATCCAGTCTGGAGCTAGGAATAGCCTCATGGAACTCTCTCTGGTCATAACCAAGCTAAGAGATTTTTGCTAACTTGAAGGAATTAAAAACACAGAGGAAAAAGAAAACAACTCCCCCAAATGGCAAGATATATAAAAATAGTGAAAAACTTTAGGGAAATGGTGATCTGTTCATGGAAGAACCATGAGAAGAAAAACAAGCTAAATTAGTCAGATGATTTATTCATTGTGAATGACTCACTCCATTACTGGCTGCTTCCTTCACAGGCCATAGAAGCTAATATATAAACTGATAGAGGAAGGGTGGGATCAATAGGGAGCAACCTCTCCCTCCTCTCCAGGGAAAATAGGTCACCTGTCCCTTCTATGCTGCTCTCTGGGCAGAGGGCACATCTCAATAGACTGAGCATTCATTTTCACCTAATGAAGTTTTTGTTTTCAGGGCAAAATTTTCCTGAGGAGTGTTTCCTTTTTTTGCGTTGGCTCTTGAGCCCATGCTTGCAGTTTGGCTGGCTCCCTTCCCCCGTCCTGACAGCTCTCATTGTTCCCAGATGATGGCCGTTTGATGGCCTGTGCAAAAAAAAAAAAAAGATGTTTTTTGGTCTAAATGCAATGTCCTCTAAACAGTTGGTGGTGTGGAGGAAGGAAACCTCCTGGCACCCTCAGGATTTGCTCAGCATGTGTGCTCCTCAGGTTAACCAGGATGGAGCGAATCTCTGAGTCCAGGATGTGATTGATTGGCAGGGGTGCAGGATGCTTGGAAGGCACATTGGGGCTCCTCATGTGGCCATAGTGACTTATACCTCATAGCCGTGGGATGTGGGTTTTCCTCCTTGCTCCACATCCCATACTAGCCCTGGTGCCACCCCCAGGCACTGGGAAGACCAGCAGGGAGCTCTTTTCTGGTCCTGCATGCACAGGAGGGTACTGATCTGCAGAAAGCTGCCATGCTGCGAAACATTTCTGAGGCTCCTTTTAACTCGTAATAAGCAATAATATTGTCTGTGGCAACATCTCTGCTGAATTTTCTTGTACCCAGCACAACCCACAGTTTATCATGTGACTATTTATAAACTGCTGCTGAAGCTTCATAAATGGTTTTCGCTCATTGCATAAATTGGAGCTGAACAGCTGGAAACTGTATTGCAAGCACAGCCTGAGCTGAGCCTACACAGAAATTACACACAAAAACTTCTCTGGATGGTATTTATTAGGGAGCTGGTAGAGAAGAATTGCCAGCTTTGGATGGTGAATGCATTGAAAACTTGGGAGTATGGGGTTTTCTTGCCAGTTCATCTTTAATTAATTACAGAGGACAATTAGAGGAAGAGACTGCTGCTGGACTACCCGACTCATAGGGCAGCTGATGTGCTAATGCAGATGTTTGCTTCTATGCTGCCAGGCTGAGCTGTTCTCTGCCCTGAGTCTTCTATGATCCATGTGAGGTCAGGCCCCTGTGTCCAGCTTTTAGCATACAAGTCAAAATCCCTGCAAACCCCCACAAAGCAATATCAAGGAGCAGCCATTTCAAATAGGGAGCTGAGGAATGGATGGGGTTGGGGATGGTGTGCTCCAGGCAATGCTTCCTCCATGCACCCCAAAAGGGAGTTTTTCAATGTTATGTATTGGTAGATTTGGTTGTAGGTAAAGGTGAGCTTCTGCCCACCTGATAGTTTTCTGAGCAATAGATATTAAAAAAAAAAACAAAAAGAAAAAAGTGCAAAACAAGTTAGCACATACTTATATTAAGTGGTTGGGAATAAAGAGCTCTGGTTTTGCAGATTTAAGAGCTTTTTTAGGCTGAAAAAAATTTTCAAGATTCTGTTTTAAAAAAGAAGGAAAGAATAAAAGGAAAGAAATGTTACAATCATTTTGCAGATGACTATAGCTTTCCAGGCAGCTCTGGTCTATGTAAACCAGAGCATCACAGGTTCTGGGCACACTGAAGACCTTGCTCTAGAAGAAGTCAGAAGAGAGTGTGTTGTGTGAAAACATTGATCATGAGGTCAGATCTTCAGTGCCAATGTTGTGCAAATACACAACTGTATTTGATGGCCACACCTCAGCTACTAAAGGACGTTTGTCACTCTTAAGCCATGATTCATGATGAGTTTGGTTCAGGAGACACAGGGTAGACGTTTTAAAGCCTGCTGCTGAAACTCAGGAGAAATGAGTAATTTGTTACAAGGAACCTGAATCATGCTCCACTTGAATGAGATGCAGACCTAGACCAACAACCTAACTCCCATCTTTTGAGAAAGTGTAAATCCAGAGCTGTGCCTGAATTTTGTGTCCAACACTTAAAATATTTCTCCAAATCCTTCAAAATGTACTTTAGAAATCTATTAAAACATAATCACTTCCTGCAAATTTGGTTCAAACTGCAAAGAAACAAGCAAAACAAAGGCAGAACCCATAATGCACATCAGGATTTGGTTTGCTCAAGTTTCATGAAATTCTTACCATGCAGTTAAACAAGACAGATGGCAGTCACCAGGTGCACAGAGCCCAAATATGCCACATGGGCAGATCAGCACAGCTCATAGCCAGCTCTTGAAGTCCCCAAGCCACACAGTGACTTGATTTGAGTGCGTACCATGGTATTGAGCCTCCTCAGGCTTGGAGGGAAGAGGGAGAAGCGGGAAAATGGTTAAGCTCTCTTCTTTTTTCCATCTTTTCTTTAAAGCCTGCTGTAGAATAAGTTGCACGGACAGAATACGAATATACAGTTATAATACATGACAATGCAGCAAAATCCTGGACTCTGTCAATTACTGTGGTACTGTATATATTTATTTTATTCCTTTGGGGATATATATCATCGAAGTAAAAAATCATTTGGACAATGCAACTACACGGAGAATATCCAATGCATGAAGACACTCCTTTGCAGTGAACTGCACATGGAGTAATATGGAAACCGGTATGAAACAGTGGGAAAACTTCCCAGTCTAATTGGTGATACAGTGCTGCCAAATGACTGTCTCTCTAGAACATACTTGTTGGCGTAAGTCACCTTCAGAGATCCCTACTGATATTTGAAGTTACAGGGGACACAGTTGACTCTCTTTGTAGTAGCAGTGCTCTGAAGCAGTGGAAAAAATCCATCACAGCAGCCAAATTGAGTTGGGCAGCAGAAAGCGTAGCACCTGGGAGAAGGAGCTGCTGGGGAAAGTATGGAGCAGGGCTGAAAACCACCTCCAAATTATTTTGTTCAAGACTAGAAAAGCTGCCCAGTAACATGTGCTAGACAGCCTTGGTTAGATCAGAGTGAACTGTATTTGAAAGGAGGACCTGAGCCAAAAAATGCATTTTGGTTAACTGGCAATAACTTCAAAATTAAGATTGAGTTATTTTGAATTGTGTGGTTGGAGATTTTCGAGCGAGTCAGGACTGAAAAAAAAAGAAGTAAATAATCAGCATCTGGCTTGTCAAATTGGGTTTTTATACTCATTAGCCCAAATGCAGAGTCATGGAAGGGAGATCTCAATTCCCTCCAGTCCCCGGGGTGACACGGACCTCTGGGCTTTGCTCCTTGGAGGTTCTGAGCCTTGTGGGTCTGCTTTGCATAAGTAATTAAATATTTCTGGATGCAGGGAGCTGCATGGGGGCATTATGCACCCTCTTCACTGTGGACAGCTCAGCCTATGAAGGGGCTTCCATCTTGTGGATAAGGTTTGTTTTGAATGAAATGCAGAGCCAGTGTTTAGCAATTGGGAAAACTACCCAAGTAGTGGAATATTAGGCTTGAGGTTTTCAGTTGGGGTGGGTGACACTTTTCTTCTCTAGCTGACACTGCCAAGAAAGGATCAGTCAGTTCCCATAATTCCTTTAACAATTTTGGTGTTCCATCTCCATTTACCTTCATATCTTTTCATTAAAAAATAGGGACTGTAATAACTTTTGCATCAAGAGATATGCATGAATTGTGAATTACTGAGTTTAATATAGCGTGATCAGCTAAGTCTGTCCAAGCTTTTAGAACTCGGTACCCAGGTCTGTATGCAACATGTCAGTTATTTTGCCTTTTCAGTATCTACCTTTTTTTTTTGCTTGTCCAATATATTAAAAATTTTGAATGAAATTAATCTTTTTCAGGCAATAAATGAAATAAAGATCACCCTGGAGAAAATGCTGTGCATTATTTTAACTGCAGAATAAATCATTATGAAGATGACATGTTTTCAGGCATGTAGAACAACCAGTGTATATAAAAATACACCAAATCTTTTAATGATACCCAGGCTTTGAGGATTCATTTCTCTAATGGCAATCAAAATGTTTCCTCATGCAGAAAACCTTCCACCATTTAAAAAATATTTTTCTTTGAAAATCTAGGTGATCAGCTAACCTTCATCCTCGGATAAGTGATGGAAAATGACCAACAGTAACAGGGGCTGGCTGTGGGAGAAACGTGCTGTGGGTGAGGGTCTGGGCTGGGCAGCTCTTTGCAGAGGGGGGACTCAGAGGTAAAGTTTCCCTTGTCTCCTTTGCATATTCATGTAATGGACCTGGCTGTTAAATCACAGTTTTGCTTTGATTTCTTAGCAGATTTCAGTGGGTTAATTATGTGGAAAAATTGGTAGCAGCATATATATAGCATACATTGAACTCTTCTCTTGTAATAAATTAAAATTCCTTTAAAAGTCCCATTATTTTGTCATTTTCAAAAAAGACTCAAAGGTAAATGTTGATTTTAATATGACTGCGGTGATTCTCCTGAAAGTTTAGTGGGTAGAATACCAATATATCTTTCAATGAATACTTATGAGCTATTGATTAAAAAAAGTAGTTGCAGAGCTTGTGGTGCAAGATGTGCCTTGCTTTTGGGAAGCTGTATAGACATCTTTATATTAAATGTATTCACAGAACCTCAAAAGATCATGCTGGAACTGTAAATTGTAGCCCTCTAGCAAAAGTTTAATGTTTATTTAAAGGGGGCAGCTTTCTATTACATTGTTTGAACAGATCTCCTCAGACAATGATCATAACCTCATTCCCTTCTCCTTCACACTAAGGTTATGATATCTATACTCTTCTTATCACATATGACTTCACTTTTATGAGCTGTCTCTGGCTCTCACCTGATTTTATGCTTGAAGTCAAGAGGGATAACACGAAGCCCTGAACAAAATGACAGCCTCAGATTTTTGAGAACTACTTGCAGTGGTCAAACGTTCGAGCCTGGGCAGGGAGATGTGACCTTTTTTTTTTTTTTTGGGATGCGACCCCGGCGGGTGGAGGAGGGAGCTGGGAGGTCCCCGCTCAGTGTCAGCACTGCCCCGTGTTGTGCCCTGCAACTTGTGCGTGGCGACGGGGTGCGGGTGCTCCGCGTACGGGGCTCCTGTGACCTCTGTCGTGGGGATGGGATGGCCCTGCTCTGTGCACTGGGCTGTGTCTCTGGGCTGCACGACCCGGCTGGGCTGGGTCTGACTCCCGACCGTGCGAACAGTCCCATCGTCAAGCTCGTCTCGCTGCAGCACAGGCAGCCCCACGTGCTGCCGGAGCGAATTGCGCTCGACACAAAGCTGCCTACATCTATAAAGAGGCATATTTTTCCATGCAGAAATACCAGTCCACGTTGATTTTTCATGCACGATTTAGAATCCTTGCTTTTGAAAATGTGACTTGCAGCTCCCTAATGTGAATATACAGATTTTTTCACTCTAGATCTAAACGAGGACATTTTTCAAAATACCATGGGGCAGAAAAGCTTCATGTCAGATTTACACGTCAGGTTGTGTTTTTTTTTTTTTTGTTTTTAATTTTCATTGTCAATGCCTTTCAAGTCTGTTATTGCCTATGACTTCAACATTTTGTGGAAAGGAGGCTGAAATCTACATTTAACTCGTGCGTACTATCAAAGAGGAGCTCACCAAAATAATTCAGAAAAAAGTTCAGACGTTAAGTTGTTCACTGAATAGATGTTCCAGGCTGTGTAAAAAACAGCTGCTATCCACTATATGACTGAGAACAAAAAAAATCTCCATCATCCTGATAAACAAATTTTAATACCCAAGCTGTTAAAAATTAATAATGCTACACCTTAAAAATGTTTAGAAATATATAAGCAGGTTTTTGAGAAAGCATATTTAGACTAGGGGAAATGCCTCAGCAAGGAGGTAAAAAAGATCTCAGTCTGTACATCTTTGTGTGTATGGGAAAGGCACGTAGGATCTGGTTCCCAAGCCCAGCAATTCCCTCTCACTCGCTGCATTTGGTGAACCTGCAAAGGCAGCAATAACAATCCTGTACTACAGAGACTTCAAATCCTCTTCTATCTAGGTTCTCGTGCTGTGCTCTCATCACTGGGGTTTTGCACCTAGGAAGGGCTAATAGGTACTAATTATGATTATAGCAGCAGCTATTTTTGCTATACTTAGTATGGTCCCATATGCTTAGGATTCTAGAAGACAAAGGGGACAAATTGAATGATTTTGGATGTGAAATTCATTTGCAGGGCTTTAATTCCTTAATCTAAGACTAAAAGGTGCATTGGATATGCTGGCCTAAGAGTGAATATGCACTGAGCCTCCTGGGGATTTTGCCTTAATGTGAACTGGCTCCCAAAACTCAGAAAATAGTAGAAATAAAATTTTTATTTTCTTCCCCCCACTTTTTTTTTTTTTTTCAGCAGAGTAAAATATAATTTTGTTGTATTTCCTAATCTATTATATATACTTAAGGAACCGAAGGATATATGAAATGTTATTGCAGATTTGAAAAATGCACACAGTAATGGAGAATCAAATTCTCCTCTGAAACAATTCTACTGATTTCGGTGGAATTAGGCCAGTAAGGAATTTGATCCTTAACAAATTTATTCAAATTCTACTGAAGTTTCGTGATGGAACATATTCACAAACATCTAGGATACCTTACAAATGAAAAATTTATTAATTTGATTTAAATGCTTATATGCTGTTCTTTCAGTATATGCTTTTTTATATGTTCTATTAAAAATTTGGTATAAAATCTTGAAAATTCTTTGGCAGTTATCAAAAGGCACACAAGTAAAGTAATACTGTTTAGAGCATAAAAATAAATGAAATAAAAATCTAGAATTAATGTGACTAGTTCCAAATTAAGGCATACATTTAAAAATATTTTGCCAGGAAAAAGCTAAGCTAAGGTTCCATACTTGTGCACAGTTTCAATTTTTTTCTTTCTCTCTATCTCTTTTTTTTTTGCTGCAGGCTTGAGAATAATCTTATAACACCAATAAATGAAAAATATGCGTTGAGGGAATCAATATACTGATTGTATGATTTTTTTGAGCAAGGTTCATTTTGTGGTGGCAGATTAATTTGTGTTTTACTTAACATAAAATTGTCTTTAGCCTTAATTCAGAAGTAAATTGCTCCTTTAAGACTTTTGATTTTGTTTTTAAATAATTAACAGAGAAAAAGGAACTTCAAAATGGTTCAATTAATTTAACAACAATACCCCTTTGAGGTATAAATACAACCGTTTGCTCCATTCAAGCAACAAAATTAGCAATAAGCGTACAATGCGAAATAGATTTTAGAATATATCTCAGCCGAGGGATACACCATCCTCACTGCAACAGGAAAGCACTCACATTTCCAAAGACTAACTAAACCCAAGGAATATTCAGGTTTCCTCAAAAGCCTGTGGTACTGAGCAATAATTTAAATTACAAGTAGCTATTAAAAAATAGCAAATTCAGTGTGGAGAAGCCTCCACATAGGCAGAAGGGGAAGAGATTTTTAAAGTTTCCTTTCCTAAAACAGGTTTTCCTTTCCATTTACCTCCCCCTTGTCCCCCCTATAGCTCCTATGGAATATATGCATCACAACTACTTAAAAGTTCGACAGTAAGAGCACAAATGTCAACTAAAGGACATTATTCAGCACGAAACATCTGCACCAAGTTGTGAAATCAGGGTAATACTATAAGGAATAAGCCGAGCAAAAATTCCTGTGTCTAATATTGTTACACAATTTTGTGTGATAAATAGCCAGAACAAATGCTCGTCAGAATTATGTTTTTGTTCTACCTTATTCTGCAAAACTAATTTGAGAATGACCCCAAAGATAGATGATTTGTTAATTTGCAGATGTCTCTCCACTTTCCTCTCTGTCTCTGGCTGTTTCAGGACATTACGTATTTACTAACTGTATGTGCATGTATAAAATATCTCTCTCTTAGGCATTTCTCAATCACTCATTGTACCATGTTTAACTGCTAAATGTATGTATTAGGCACACACATGCCCACCCACAAATGCGAGATACATATACATATCTGCTAGCTAGACATTCAATTAAATATGTATTGTAAAAGGCATAAGTGATTTCAAAGATTTGAAGACAACCGTGATGACAGTATATATTACTGTTAAATTCACCAAGGCACATCTGCAAAACAGACTAGGGACTTATCTGTAAATCTTTTCTAGGAAACTAAAGGTAAACATTATTTGTTTGCCAGAACGGTGTGGAAAAAATATTTATGGTTTCAAGAAACAGTTAGTGAAACCTTTGCTAAGGGAGTAGCAGTACATTTGCTTTTTAAATGAATTCATCTCAAGTAATCAGGATTTAGTTAAATGGACTAATGCCGCTGAACGTTTCAGTCTGTCATTTGGGGTGTGAACACTGGCACTCAGAGGATACCTTTTAAGCACAATACATTTATGAACTCATTTCTTTTTCCCTGAGGATTAAAAAAATAATTTTTATGCACAGTATCAGTGGCCTTCTTTAATAATTTCCTCGCTGCCTCAGCTCACCTTTAGAAAGGATGGAGAGTTTAACCTCATATGGTAAAAGTTTTAGCCCTGGGGGGTTTATTATAGCAATATTCCTTTTCAATGCACTGTCCACCATAATGGGTCTTAACATTTCCTCACCGGGCAGGCAAGCAGAGAAGCACAAAAATGAAACAAGCTATGTTTAGCAGAATTTTTACATACCATAATCTCTTTACCATGGTCAGGCAAGGCTGGAATTTTCAAGATGATCTCTTATGGCACAAATCCATTGCAGGACAGAGCTGATTTACAGCTTAGCACCATTCTCCACTCTTCACTGAGAGTAAGTTAAATGACCCAAGAATAACATTAATATGTACTGTAACTAGACAGAATGGTGGTCTAAAGGGTGGTCTAAGGCATTAGCTTTCACCCAAGGAAACTCAAGCTCATATATTGCCCAGAAATACTAATAAGGGTCAAGTATCATTACTATTTTAAGAGGTTGACAATACAGTGAGTTATGGGGTATGATAGCAAAGCAGGGCTCTTCTCCTGCCTTCTATCAGCCCTCTTGTCTCCTCACTGTAATGTTTTGAACAAATCTTGGCTAAATTCAGACTCATTATTTTGCATGTTCTTTTATGGGTAACCTGGTTTAAAAATACCTGCTGACCAATTTTTTTTTTTTTATTGGTTAGTCAAATCTGTTTAATCTCAGCTGAGTCCCACTGCAAACTTCTCCTTCCTTTTCTCCCTTTCATAAGGGAAGTAATTTAGAATAAATAAAAAAAAAAAACCCAAACCGTGAAACCAACTTGGAAGAAGCTGAAGCTGCAGTTTTAAAATCGGGTTAAAAGGGTCACTAAAATATTTCCCCAGTAACAAGAAAGATCTGACAAAACAATAAATAGAAAAATAAGACGTTGAAATTATTTTAAGACAGATGCCTTTTTAAACTGTATTAAGAACACCTATCATGGAGCTTGATTCCAGCAGTTCCTCACACAGGAGGTATTTTATCTTCACAACATCTGGCACTGTCAAGGAGGTACAGTTGTAGACCTTACCAGATGCAGACACTCCATACATAAAAGTACACTAACAAATCATACCATTAATAGCAGCACAACACAAGTGTTTCTTATACATCCATGAAGAGAACTATTCCATGGTTATGGGAAAGCTTAAAGGAAAAATGCCGCAAAAAACCCCAGCAACTCCTAACAGAAATTTCTTGCAATTCTTAAAACATAAAAATAACTCCAAGAGCTTTATTTTCAGCTTTTTTATAGATGACTGACAAGAAGGCTTTTTTCTTCAGGGTGAAAAACTCCTTGTCCCATAAATCTGTGTGGTTGACATATCTAGGTAAATTTGTATCCTTGCTCAAAGGGATCACTGGTTTTATTCTCTATGGATTTTTCACTCACTCTGTTGTGGAAAGTGAGTTGAGGCAGAGAAAAAAATTACTTGATATTTGAAGGAAGGTTTACATTATTTTATATCATCCACACTGTTCTGTTGTCACTTGGTTTCTTTTATGAACTGTTTAAAACATGATACTATATTATATAAACCTTGCCCATTTTTGAATATGTAGTTTATTTTACACCCTGAAGGTCTTGAGCTCAATATTCCTCTCACATCCTCATCTGTTAGTTGGACATAACTATATTAATTCCAAAATAAAACATGAAGGTGTTTGGAAGTTATATTTATATAAAACACATGCTATGTTTCCTGCTTTAATATTTTGTTTATTTATTTATTAAAAGCAAGATGTGTCTGATAGTCTCTTTAACATAAATGATCAGTATTCTGTGTTTCAAATAAGCCTCCCTTGAAGGTAAATCTGAACATCAGTGGCATTAACGTAATTGCCAAAACCCAAGGATTTAATTTGCATATGTGTCACTTGATCCTTTCCTTCCATATTTCACCAGCAATAATCAATAACCCATAGGACTCATTACAATGCATAGGACTTACAAGAAAGGCAGAATTTCTGTTTCTGATCTGTTTCTCTTCTTGTGAACAAAGTCCCCAGCCTTTTATTAAATGATTAAGTAAAATAAATAGGTCTCAGTGAAATACTCTTTTCAGACCAAAGTGCTGCTGAATGTTTTGTACAATATCATCATAACAAAATGCACAGAACAGCAGCAAGCCACAGTCCCAAGGAATTATTTTAGTATACATAATACTGTTCTTCTCAAGGCTGGAACCATAATATGTTGTCAGGGCAGTTTTTTCTATTTCTGTAACATGCTTTAAAATTTAATTTTCTCCAAAACGTGCGCTGCTTCTTGGAACTGAAGTGTTCTTAAGTGTCTGTGCTGTGTTGTGACAGCAGTGATGGTGGTGGTGCACGCTTGGCAGAGGGATTAGATATGGGTCAAATGTTTAACCATCTGGATTTACCATGAGCTAAACCTTATTTTTGATACCTCTGTTTAGACTAACCGGAAAGCAATTCCTCTTTCGTCTTTTCCAAACTTTTCCCTCTCTTCTCCAGGCTGGTGTGGTTGTGGAGCCGCACTACTCCTACCACCCTGTGGCAATCGCATGCCATGACACATGTCAGCTCAGCCTGGGCTGCTGGCAGAGAGCTGCAGCCATCTACAGAGTTATTTGTCTTCTTGTGATTAATTCTAGGAACAATTAACTTTTTTTTTCAATGCAAATAATACACACGTAGGTGCAGAGTGATAAGATGAGAGCAAATCTTCTGTAAAAGAGATTACTACTGCTAAACTCTTTTTTTTTGATGTCTAACTCAAATGATATTAAATAACTCTTAAATGCTGGAAGCGATAGGCTCTGGTTTTGTACCTGAGGTACTCGTGTATTATAGAGATAGAAGATCTTAAAGAAAATATCTGGGCAATACTTTAGAGATGTCTATTTGCTTACTTAACATATCAGGAGATGATGAATACAAGAAGTTATCTTGACCAAAAAAAGAAAGGTTTATACAATTAAAATTTTCTCACTGCATGCACATTTCACAAATTCTCTGCATTTTATATGTAGCAGATGGTGTTCAAACAAATCAAGAAGCTGAAGCTAAAAAAACCACCCTGATGGAGAAACTCATATATTTCTTCAAACGATAAGATGAACTGCAGATGTTTGTTGAAGAGGACTGCTGACGCAGGCGACCTAAGAAGCAAAGGCTTAAAAAGAAGAGTCCAGTTGTGTTTAGCACTGGCCAACCACGCTAGCTGTCACTGCATGATTTATGAAGGCTGCTTGCTAGATTTTATGTCGACAGAGAAATTGTGATTAAAAAAAGCCTTGCCAGTTACCTATGCTAACTGGGAACATGGCAAAACACTAGCTGCAGCATGCCTTGCACCTCACTTGCAAGTTTAGCTTTTCTGGGCAGACAAAGATATTTAAGTAGCATAACTCACTTCCATCAATCTTTCAAAGTTTTGACCAATGTGCCTTCATGCTTCTGCATTTTGTCCACATGGTTCTTGGTAGTGCTGCTAAAATACTGTGCTTATCTGACACCTGCAGTCAAATTAATCCCAAGTTAAGCCCGACAAAGTCACTAAAAGGAAAACAGTTGTCTGCTTAGGAACTTGGGAATCAGGCACAAAACCAGCTGCTTGATACATGGTTAAAAATCATTAGTGAATACTTAAAAATTAATTTCATGATTATGCTTGGTAATGTTTCCAAAACCTACAATTAACTCTGTGTTTTACTGGGGAAAAGTCGCACCCTTATGTGTCAGTGTTTCCACGCAGAAAATCACATATTAGGACTAGTCCCAACTTGGCTGTAAATATTTACTCTAGCCAGCAGTTTAGTACACAAGGTTGCAGCCCAAAAGCAAATATTTCACACCAAGTCTCAAATATATGGATTTTCTGATTTGTAAATGATTCAGGCAGCCTTTCCCCTCCCTTAGAACTGCTAACTCAATCTATAAACATAAATATCCCATTTCAGAGGAGAAAGGATGCAAATTACACATCAGCACAGTAGTCCTCAGGGAGTTTATTACGGGGTAATTGGACCAAACAAGGGCCAACTTCTGGCCTGATTTACAGTCCCAACAAATCTATTGACATGAGCGGAGGTCTAAGGCAAGGAAGAATTTGGCTTTGAGGGGCAGGAAAGGGTTTTAAATTATTCCAGTCTAGCCACCCTGTGCTGACTTTTTCTCTGAAGGGGCACCATTATAAATGTGACTTGCAAGCAACTTGACTCACTGGCTATGCATGGGTGTAACTCAGAGCAAGGCTTTGCCTCCTAAACAATGCTTACTCATCAATTCTTAATTTGGCTCCTCTCAACAATTATAACCCTCCACAGATATTGAGTAACATCACTAAACATGTGTGGTTTTCTTATGTAATTCCTTAGGCTGGTTGCAAAGCAGAGCTCCAGGATAGAGGCCAAATCACACAGAGTATGAGCAGCTTCAGAAATAACCACCATTCACGTTTGTTTAGTGCAAGGAGCTTGAGGCGGAAACCATCAAATTAAGGAAAATGAAACAAGTAACTAACATGTGTTAATGCAATTTTTCTATACCCTTCCTAAGATCACTCGTGTTTCCATGGGGTTTGGAAGAGGGTGTGGGGGTAAGCTGATGTGGCTGCTGAATCCTGCATTGCATTGGGGTCCTACACTGTGTTTCTGCATTGCCATCAGACTAATGTGCCCATCTCAGAGTGCTTTGGAGATGTTATAAAACACACTGAGGAATGGGAGGCCAACACTGCAGGTGTCACAAGGCAGTGGCTCCCTACAGCTGCAGCTGGTGCTGGGGATGGCACCATGTAGCAGTGATGAAGGGCATCGCCGTGTTTATGTAAGTTAGTGAAAAACCATTTTGTAAGGTTTGCATGGGAATTTTACCCTGTCAATGAATACTCATTCAGCTACAGCTCAAACTGGAAGTGACCCAGACTAACTGTTTCATAGGCTGTGGCAAATTGCTTGGAGATTTCAATGCATGTGACCATATTGTTATACCATACATCTCTTTCAAATCACTGGTTTTGTGTTCCCAGAATGGTTAACAAAGACCGAAGGGCAGCAGTGTCTTCATCTAAGGGTCGATATGAAGTAACAAGGGACATAAGGTCTCTCTTTATTTCAAAATTAACATGTAGGTCAATATCTCTGAACTTGCAGTAAATATTTTTCTCGTTTATTCTTGCGCTTTAAATGGCCATGGTATTTCTCTAGATTTCTTCCAGTAGTTGTTCTAGTTTCGTGATTTTCACTGAATTTACTGTGGAAACAAACACCAACAATTGAGTCTGAGTCAGATTGTGGTTTTGCCAGCCGTGCTTATGAATATACTTAATGACTCAGTTTTCTGCAATTCTTAAGCAGTGTGCAAAGAGAAATAAGAATGATGTTTACAGTGTAGTTATGGTTATTGCAAACATATCTGAAAAGCTCACTGAGGGTGTCTGGATCTACCCTATAAATGGGCTATTTCTGTCCACCAGTAGAAATTACGCAAGAGGGCAGTTCTGTATTTATGTTCTTGAGATAGTGGGAATCATTGGGTGCTGGACTGGCTGAAGAGAATTAGATCCGTCGTGCAATGGACCATCCTACATGTTTTTTGATAAATTTGATATCCAGTTACAAGTTAAAATTAATTCCAAATTAATACTGTATATGACAGGATCGGAATCTCTGCTCTGTGCACTTATGCCATTGTCCACCTGGAGGTTTTAGTTTGCTTTAATGTGTCCACCTGTGAGTATGTCTAGTGCCTCATTCTATACCTTTTCAGGGAATGAGATTTCCTTTAGTTTTCTGTTTGCGTATGACTTCAGAAAATGGGATACTTGTCCAGTTAGAAGAAGAGCCCTCAGTTTTTCCAAGGGTATGGATGATGTTATTGCTAGAGGGTAGAGTAATACCAGGTAAGCATAAAAACTCACCTTCAGGGAATGTAAAATATGCAAAAATGACTTAGATACAGCTACAACGTTGAGTACACTTTCCCCTCTCTTGGTCTTTTTGCTCTTTTTGCTGGCGAATATGATGCCAAGCTGCTTTTCTCCCTGAGACAGTCTGAACATTTGTCTTCCACCTTCTTCTGTGGGACACGCACATTGTAGAGTCTGACTTTACAAACTCTTACCATCCTTGGTAATGTCATTCCTTCAATAAGGCACCATATTAGATATCCTGCTGAATTTCACGTGTCATTAGAACTTTGATTAAGAAAAGTCATAAATATAAATAAAGTATTATACACTCTCAGCAAGCTGCAACAGCGTCTGTTTAGTCCCTGAAAGTGCTCACATAACAAACAGTGCTGTGAAACCATTGTTGGTAATGCCTGTGATATTCTTGCTGCTGATAAATGCACTATTGAAATAAACCAGCTCTCCCAGCATTAATGATCATTTGATTAAAGAAAACTTTCTAGTTAACATTTTGTAACAATGTAATAAGTAACTTCCAATTAAATTTTTCTATATGTGGAGAAAATATGTAATGAATAAATCAGTAAAGACCACATAATGGAAGCCTATTAGCAGGGTGAATATATTCTTGTAACTCAAATTTCTATACCACTTTAGTATTATCTTCTATCAGAAGAGAAGATACAATTACCAATTTTATCTTATCTTAGACTTATTATTAAAGAGTAGTAAAGGAAACTTCATTCCAGAAGCTATAATGTGATTTTTGATTAATGGTGGGATTTTTATGTGACAAGAATATTTCTCCTAGGCAAAATATGCACATGTATCTTTGCCTGAACTGACTTGTTTCTGGCAGGCTTTTCACTGACAGAAAGTTTTGCTTCTTTATAGACATATATATTTTTCTGTATGTATAGCAGATTTAGGTGTATAGGATCTAAAACAGCCTGAGCTGAATCTATGCTACATGAAAGGACTTAAACCTTTACTTCACATTTTAATCTGTTTAACAAGACTCACTAAGCAATAAACACCTTCCACTTTATCTTATGAAATGTCAAAGTTGCAAAGTGAAATGTTACAAATATGAGCAATATTAATCATCACTCTTGAAGTGTTGCAAATAGGTCTCACACTTGTAGGTAGGTGCAATAGTTATTGTTACTGAAAGCTATGTGCATATAATGATGGCTGATGGAACATCCAAGAGATTATTTAGAATACATAGAAAAGGATATCTGTTCAAGGTTTGCTGTTCTTAAACTGATGTGTATGACACTTTTAAAAGGGCAAGGTCTGTGTATGTTAAACGAGAGCTAAGTCAAGTTCTCACTAACATCAAATGTAAGAGCCTGCTCAGATTTTCAGGTTGCTGACGTTAAGACTTGCTTGCCAAGTTACAGTTGATATTTGCCTGTGTGCAAGGGATGGCAAATAACCCCAGCCCACACTAACAGTACGTGTAAGGCATGGGAAGGCATATGATTAACACAGTATCTCCTAGAACTCTATAGCCATGTACAAATGCTTTAAGAAGCACAAGAAGTCAGGTCAGCAGATCTTTATGACAAGACGTGATTATCTGTCAGTGCTGCATGCAGCCAAATCAGCCTGCAGCCTTGGCTTATCTTCCCAGTCCTGCTTTCCAGCACCACTTGGCTCCTCTGCAGAGACAGGGAACTGTGCTGTGTCAGGCAGCAATGTAGAATCTTGCTTAGTTAAATGTGCCCTTGCATCTCACCTGCCCTTGCAGAGCCTCCTGACCTTGTACTCTGCCCTTCATGGGGAAAGAATTTTGCACAGAAAAGGACAAACTAACTCAGCAAGTCCGCTCTGACTCTTTGGTTTTCAGGAGTAATGACAACAAACATATATATATATATTCTTTAAAGAGGTTATTTATATTTTTGGCTTGAAATGATATTAGAGCACACAATTTTATTCTTAGTCAAACTTAAGGGAGTTACTCTGGATTTCAAGAAAAGAACCAAGTTAATAGAGTAAGCACTGGCTTCACCTTCTAACTCTCTATTTACTTTTTTTTAAATATCAATTTATGTGATTTTTTTCAGGCGTACACACAAAATCATTTCTCCTCTTCTTTTTACTTCTTTCAGCTGGATTTGTTTTTCTTAAATTCTCCTTAATTCTAAATAGCATAAAGATTATTTTGCTTTCCCTTTCAATGTATTTCGTTTTCAACACATGCATCCTCTTTCATATAAATACATGTAAATGAATTTATATACATGCATAGACATATGTTCTTATGCAGTCAGTTGTCCTGGTTTTGGCTGAGATAAAGTTAATTTTCCTCCTACTGGCTGGTAGAGGACTCTGTTTTGGATTTAGTATGAGAATAATGTTGATAACATGCTGATATTTTAGTTGTTGTGGAATAGTGTTTTTACTTTTCAGCCAGCAGAATGGAGGGGTACAAGAATTTGGGAGGGGACACAGCTGGGACTGCTGACTCAGACCAGCCAAAGGCATATTCCATAGCATATGGCGTCATGCTCAGCATATGAACTGGGGGGAATGCTGGCTAGGGGTCACTGCTGAGGACTGGCTGGGCATCAGTCAGTGAGTGGTGAGCAATTGCATTGTGCATCACTTTCTTTGTATATTTTAATTCTATTGTTATTTTTATTTTTTTTAATTAATTTCTGTCCCAATAAACTATCTTTATCTCAACCCATGTGTTTTCTCACTTTTATACTTCTGATTCTCTCCCCCTTCCTGCTGTAGGGGGATGAGTGAGTGGCTGTGTGGTGCTTAGTTAGCTGGAGTTAAGCTACAACATCAACATAAAAATATACATTAATATATATATTTAATTATGCATATGTAAAAGTATTGAGATAATAACCAGGCTGGCTCATTTCTAACCAGTACACCAATAACTGGTACTGATTGGCATATTCTTCCCTGCTATCCACTTTTTTAGTTTCTACTGCCAATATGTATTCCATAAGTGACAGAAAATTCATAGTGTCCTGATGCATGGTGCTGCTGTACTGAATATAAGGTTTGCTTCAAATTCTACAAGAGTCAGTGGGGACTATTTCATGGAAAACAAGTGTTTGTGTGGGATGTGATATACATGTAATTCATGGAATTCTTTAAATTGTTCAAAACAGGAGGTTTTTTTTACTGATCCCTTAAAATACCAATGGGTTTGCTTTGGAGTGGGACTTGTAGGCAGTTTTAACAGCCTGAGGGTTTTTTCCTTCCTTGAAAAGAGAGAAGGCGTTAGAGTCATGTTCACACTCTTCATTCAACAAAACCCTGGACGAGACAAATGCATTATGTCTGTGCAACCAAATGGCCGTTTCTGCCAAACTGCATGGAAGCAATATCTTTTCAGGTTGTACCCAAATTGGCAAAGTGAACATGGCCAGCAGTGTTTGAACATCTGCATTACTGCATATAAACCCGATGGTGATTCCCTGGCTGCTCCTGCTGCGTTCTCCACAGTATCTGCAAATATGCACAACATATGAAACACCTTTGTAAAGACTTCAGCTTGAAGAGCTGCTTCTGCCACAAAAAAAGCCTACTGTTAATTCAGATACATGAGCCACCAGCATATTTTCCAGGGCAACCGCAAACTCCATTCAAGTTTCCAGCAACACTATGAAACCAGTGCAGATTTTTATACACCCCTTTCAAAAACAAAAGAAAAAATATGGGCCTTTCAATTAACCTCATATTAGTACAAGAAAGATGATGGCATAATTTTAAATGTGTGTTATCTTGCATGAAATATAATGCCTGCACAGAATAATTTCCAGCTTCCCTTGCCACTAATCTCTGAACAAATACAAACAAAAAACAGTAGCAGGTCAGAGCCCCTGTAATTTATTCATTTCTCTTGCACTGAAATATTTTACAGTCCTTCATTTATTTGTAAATTTTGTTCTAAAACAGAAATCCCCTTGAGATCTGGCATCTTGTTTGCAAGAGCGTCTGCAGGGAAAACAAGGCTGGTGGCAGCCACGAGAACAAAAAGGCTAAAATGAAATGGAAGATGACATCTTCAGTCGTTGCATAGGAGTCTGCAAACAGATTTAACGAGATGCACTCATTTTTACTTTAAAACCTCACAAATGGTTTTTCATCGTGCGGTGTTTTCTCCTGAATCCCTGTAGTTTTACTCCCTATCGTGTGTTTTGCCCATTGTTTTATCCCTCTGCCCCACCCCAGACTGGTGTCTCTGCCCTGCTCTTGATCGAAGCTGATGAACTCTGATTCTGAGCAATACCCAGCCAAGATAGGTATCCCCTCAATTACCTGCATAAATTACACAGAGGGCAGGCACAGATCGCCTTTTCTTGTCTCAGGGTTTCATGGGGAAAGGGGAGGAATGATTATGATCTTTTAATTAACGCTGCATTTAACATAGCGTGAAACAAAGGTGTTTGTTCTGGGGTTGACAAAACAGTCTCAAAACCAAACCTGAGTTAATGGAATTGCAGACTTAGAGTTTGAGAGGAAGGGACATCTAGTGTGGTCATATTATTGCACAGGGGATTGCAACACAAAGAAAAGGGTTTAGACACAAGTAACAAATGCTACTGGGCTTCACTGCTCATTTGGCAGCTCAGGAACTAGACCCTCCTTTGCCATCTGCAATTTCACAGAAATTTTCTGCCAAATGATTCACTTTCAAAAAATGAGAACCCACCACCCCTTGCACTTTTTCAATATCTTCTCATGCTGCCCTTACCTTCATTAATGCTCAATTTTTCAACAAACTATGTAAATGCTGCAATTGCTTCCTATCATGTCAAGTGTTGTGTCCACCGACAGATTTTACACGTGCAAAAATCATTGCAGGATTCGGGAGTTTCATCACTATCTGGGCAAAACCAGCATCCAGTTCAGAAAATGAAAATAGCTCTAATGAGGTTAGAAAATAAAAGCTGAAGTGGACTGCAGTCCAATGGTTCAGATCTGTATCTCTTCCCTGCATGCACAGGACCTCACACACCTATGGGTTGATGGCCAAAAGTAGTAACATGAGATTTCAGAATAAAATACAAAGGCAGATGTGAGAACAGACCATATTGCTCATGAACTATTACATGGGGTGTGATTCTCCTCTAACTTACAACTGGTGTAGATCAATTTACAACTGATGTAGTACTGATATAGACCCAGTGTGGTGTAAATTAAACCTCCATTGAAATCAATGGAGTTAGACAGGTATAAAACTTGAGGCAAAGGAGTGGAGAACTAATCTGATTATCTCAAAGTTATGAAAACATCATTTATTTTCAGAATTGACATACTTTGTGGTTTCTGCTGCTCAACTTTCCAAACATTCCCTTATACTGAAAGTGAACTTGAAAACTTTAAAGATTTATTGCACAGCCTTCAGTTTGGGTAGGTAATTAATTGTGATGCCTATTTATTTTGGAGCTGCTTTTGTATATTTTTGGAGAAAGAAAGAAGTTTGCTGCCAGGAAAGAAGGAACCTTTGTTTTGCTTCTTATAATTTGTAGCTATGTCAGTGGCTGATGCATGAAGTTATAGGAATAGCTGCTGTTGCTTTTTCTTTGTGAAAATGCATTGAGCATTTCCTAGTCCTCAGTTTTTTGTTGTTTTTTTTCACCTCCCAAGACTTTGGCATCTGTTGCTGTCAGATAATTTGTAGCACGGCCCACTTGACCCTTAGTTCATAGGTCATCAGAATCTATATGAAGGGGGTTATTCTCTGCTATTGTCGAGCAAGGGATTTACATCCTAACTCGTAATAATGCTTGTAAATCTCTCATGCATCATTGACGAGAGGAGGCCTAAATTACAATCATATTTGCTTATGAATACTACCAGAGTACTGACACAATCCAAACAGGCATGAAACTGGGATATTTGGAGAAGATGATGTTTTCATGTGAAGTCTAATAGGAACCTGAACCTGCAAACCTTATAAGAGTGCAATTAGTGAGATACTTAGAAATACATTATTAATCATTCTACAAGATGATAAATGGTTAGCAGAGGTGTTGCAGCCTTGTGGCAAAGAAGTCACATACTGGAGAAACAGTTGCCTGGTCAGTAGGGGTGAACAAAGTGAACTGCACCAAGTATTGGACTTGCTGAAATCAGGCAGAAAACTACTGAGAGAAACTCATCATCACAGGCAGTTAAGCAGTTCATGATATAGCTTAAGAAAATAAGCAACCTCAAATCAAATCTGGTTTTTTTTTAAACACTACAAGCAGGAATGTTGCAGTCCACTCTCCAAGATCTACTTTTTATAACAACCATCTCCAGTCTTGGCATCAGACATTTGAAATAAACCAGATATTTATTTAGAAGATCATGGCAAAAACTCTTTCTTTTTTGACCAATATTTTTAGGAGTGTCACTGGTAATAGATATTCCCTTGAGGAGAAATCAGTGAGGAAGATGTCCCATGGGATCATGGAGATGGTATCACCGAAACTGTGCTGAGTGTACAAACACCCATGACTACCCACATCGCCTCATTATGGCTGAGCCCTTCTTGTTCCTTACTTGGCTTGTGGGATTTGTCCAAAAGTTTCTTCATCTTCCAGTTTCAATGGAGAGGTGTACTTGCAGTAATGATCTCTGTGATGAATTCTGTATACACTGCCTTTACTCAGTTATCAGAATTCAACCTCAAGTCTAAATCTTTTTACTAAATTTTATCGAAAATAGCATATATTAGTTTTCTTCTTTTTTAGATGTCAATGTCAAAGACAGTACAATCAGTTAACATGCAATTAAAACCAGTGTATATATGAGTATTCCATGATAAAATCAAGATATCTAATGACCAAACAAATAAGAAGAGAACTCACAATTTTATCTCTATCTTGTCAGAAATATTTACTGGGTTTTTTCATCCTGCAGGAGCTCACCTACATATATGCTAGACTTCTCTAGATACAATGTAAAGGGTGTTCTCCTCAGGTTACTAAAATAAGCCACTAAGGGCCTGAAAGAGCAGTCCTGAGTGATTCAAGTAGTCCCTTTGACTCACATGAGCTGGAATTACTGCATCAATCCATTATATATCACTGCATGCATTGCCGCAAAGGTTACAAGTTCAAAAATGGAAAAAGTTTGAGTAAGCGTTTCTTCCTAAAGTAGTAGTCTGTTATTTTAAAAAATCTTTCACAACAGTTTTCTTATGTGCCTAAAAAATATTTTTTCCCTTATTATTGAAGAAGCTGGAATATTCCATTAAAATAGTTATTTATTACTATTAGTTATTTATGAAGGATTTAATTTCTTAGAGATTCATAGATATTTGATGAGGAATATTTTGAAAGCTTGTTGTCCCTTAACTCAGGACCTATCTGTCTCAGTTTAGATGTTCTTTATCTGGATGTTTCAAAGAACAAAATGGATGTGTCTACCAAGACAAGGACCAAAGTCTGGACCCTCTATGGATATCTTGTCTTAATGAATGATGAACATATGATGAATTATATGTTACCTATATCGAGATGTATGTACAATATACATAATATATCCTATATAATGGATACATTATTAAGCTAGTATAATCACAAAGAAACAAATAAGGGATATCAAAAAACCACTTCTAAATTAAGTGTTGTAAAAAATGTGTATGTGGATTTAAGACTGTCCATTTTGTGGATATTATGTCTCATCATTTAATCTCCAGGTTAAGTATCAGACCAAATCACTCTTTTGCAAGAAATAATAGAAAAACAAAGAAATGTAACTTAAGCACAATTCAATTAGATGCAAGGGAATTGAGCACCTCAATTCTTAATGAAATTAATGATCTTTTGTAATCACAAATGGCCAGACCTTAATTTTACTTGCTATTTAAAAGATGACACTTAGAGTAAAGTCATGTCCCATAAACCATTAAGTGTCTCTGGGACTCTGAAAAGACTGTCCCTTCCTGGGTTAGTAAGAGAGTGTCTTGACACACCTTTAATGCTTCCAATACAAAGACAGCTCAATTAAGACTGAAAGATTTTGATTAAAAGGTAAGTGGAGCATCCCAAAGCCAAATGAGATCAAGCAAAGGGCACTCATTAGCTTTGGTGGAATATGGCATCTGCTTAAAAGTCTTATCAACAGCCATTGTCATACATGGTTGCTCTGAATTTTTACAGATTTGGTCATAGGTAAGTCCGAAGTAATAGAGGAGTGATATTTAAATTATGTTAATCTTAGATAAATATTAAGAAAATTTTTCCTAATATCTAAGCAAACCTTACATTTCCCTGCAATTCCTTTACTTTGTGTTAATGATCTTAAGAATAGATTATTTTAGTCCTTTTTTCCAGCTATTTTTTATTAATTTTATGACTATTATCTCACTCTTTAGGGGTTTATCAGAAAGGATTTGAAATAATATATTGCAATAATTTGTTTGAGATGTCTTCAAAACAGAAATCTCTGAGTTAGCACTGACTTCCAAAAAAAGACTCTTCTGGTAAAGAAAGATAACCTTCCACTATCTGACTATAATTTGAGAAAGGTATTAGAATGTGAAAGTCCTCCTAAATTTTAGTTAGTGAAATTGGGAGGACAGGGATTATTGTGCAATTTAGGATTGCACAAAACGAAGAGGTCAAATATTCCAGGGTTCTGGTTTCACCCAAATAGCTACAGACTGACTTGTGGCATTGACTTCCAAGCTTGTACAAAAGACATAAAACGAAAAACTGAATGAAGCAATATTAGAAATGTCAGTGTGTCAGAGGCTGAACAATGGCAGTATTTCGGCAAAACTTCTACCCTATTTTGCAAACTGTGTAAGCTTTCTGCATTGAGGAATAATGCCTATTTCTTCATATCCACTCATCACAACTTTCTTACAAATGGTTCTTGACAGTAGGGTCATTATCCCAAACTTCTAGAATAGAAAAAATTGTATATATTGAGAGACTTCTGTGCTTTCCATGTGACCCTCACATTATAACCAGATGGTAAATTACTGCATTTTTCCTCCTAAAGGGCTGGGAAGATGTAGCCCATACTGACTTAATCTGAGGTTGATGAAGTGGTTTGTATTTGAGATAACAAGATTAGATTATCACAGTTTATTAGTTTAAAGTCTTTTTGACAGAGCCTTGTGTTACCTGGTATTAATCCATGAATCATCTCTGCGTGCATTCCACGGGCCAGATTCTCCCCTGGCACAAAATGGTACAACTCCACTGATGTCCCAAAGCTGCCTTTGCCAATGCCAGCTGAGGATCTGGCCCTTATCACACACTACGTTATTGAAACGTCAGTCTTTAGAGCAATTCACCAGCTTGATCTACCTCAGCAGTCCTGGTTAGTTATGCCCTGGGGGTAGCTGTGATAATCTCCATTCAATCTGTACTTCTGGAATGGAATTGTTTGGAAATAATGCTTTCAGCTGCACACCTTGCTTTTGGGAAGTTTGCCAAGAGGCTTCTTGCTCTGTTTTGAAATAAAGGCTCACATGTCTGCTGAGATTTTGGCTCTATTCCCTATTGCAGATTTGTCAGTAAGTTATTAGGTGCATCATTACCCCATTTCATTTCCTGGCTGTTCTGACTACCACCCTAGTGCTTATGCACTGAAACCACCAAGATCTTTTCCTCAGCCCTACCCCTGCGTGCCTGACCCAAATCCCATGGAATTCCATTTGAAGTTTCTCAGCAAACTTACTCAGACTCCTAGGAGAAAATAAAGGAAGATATCTAAAGTTTTTGATTGTGAAATCTTCTATGCCACAAGCTGATCCCAGAGTAGCAACAGGAAGATGAGATTTTCATTCCTGTCTTCTACAGGCTTTTCCTCTGACCCTGTACCTGCAGGAAGATAATCTAGATATGGATTTCTTTCTTTCCATTTGGAGTATACTGCTTCCTGCTGATAATGAGCAACCGACTTCACTGGAATTTATCTATGGATTCCTCAGGTTCATGGTTTTTAAGGAGAGAGAAGACTTTGAAGATGTGAAATAACTATTTTTGTGGGTCTCTAAGTTTACTCTGTGTCTCTGCAGTTCTTCTATAATATACCACATTGGGGTATTGTGCTGATTCATATTTCTGCATTCTCTGTGTTCAATCTCATAGAGGGGTGTCTTGTTAGGATCAAGAGCAGGAGAAAAGATGAACACACAGCCAGTTTTCTCTAAATAATGTACATGATTCCTCCTTTGGATCCAAGCAGCTAGCTAAAAAAAAGAGACTTTTCTAGAGAGAGGAAAGAACAGATTACACTGGGAGCATCTTCCATACAAATTTGCATGCTTTTGAAGGCTGATAAAATCTAATCTCCCTGAACATAAAAACATCAAGGAGTATGAGATATTTCCTTAGCCTGCACCTTGAGCCCACATCTTGAACTCTGGAAAATAATCTCTCTCTTTCTGGACTTTCTGCTTGGTTTCTGCTCCATCTTTGTATGTCCTCTGCTTTCTGCTCCTCACTCTTCCAAACATTCCTGAATGGCCAGGCACTTGCCTTTGCTTTTTGGGTGATGACATGTTTCTTGGCTTTGATTTGGGGACTGCTATAGTTTCATAAGTGACTGTAACTGCTGCTTTATGGTTATCTGAAATGAAGGGCAGCTGTTACACCTCTGGCCTCAATAACATTTTGTCCAGCCAACACCGACTTCTTCATCACCTCATTGAGCCAGCACTGGTCCTAAACACTCACTCTGTTGGCTTGTTCTCTGGACACTAACATGCTTCTGAGTCTGCTGTTTTCCTCTTTTCCAGCTGCTCTGGTATTTCCTTCATCTCAAACAGACACAAAAATGCTCATGAACAATGTCAATGAAATCCCCCCAAATGCTTGCCTTTCCTTCAGATCATAAAACCTGACTGTATTGAGGATGGAGATTGCTGTTGTTTCAGCTGTTTGGTTCCATAAAGAAGCTTTGCTCCTACTTATATTAATAATCTTAAGTAGTGGGCAATTATTACTCCCAGAAACCTACCTGATTTTTTTCAGTTTTTTTGCTCTTACAGCCTAACAGCTTGGATGGCTGCTGGGTTCTGAGCAAGAGAACCTGCCCCATGTGATGACCAGTGCTTTCTCTAAAGTTAGTCTCCTCAATGTTAATGGTCTTCAATAGAAAACATCTTAAAACAAAAGTAGGGGAAAAAAGCACCCATCAGAAATCCTGTATCTTTGGTGCATATTGCTTCACCTTGACACACCTGAAAGGTGACTTGCCCATGTGTGCTGCCCTGATAGGAGCAGAAATTCGGGAACAGAGGTTGGTTGAGCTTTATGTCTTTGACTTGACAGGGATCTGTTAGAGAGCACATCAGAGAAGGCAGAGATGAAGGATAGAAGGAAAAGTAGGGAAATAGTACTAGAATTCCAAATCTGCCAACTCTTTTTCTGGGGAATAACGCTAGTTTTTCAAAACAAAGGAGTGACTCTTATTTCCCTTACAAGTATTTCAGAAGGTTAATTAGCCAGTCTTTGCCAAGTGTTTGGAAATAGAAACATAGAATAGTTTGGGTTGGATCTTTAAGGGTCATCTAGTCCAACTCCTGTGCAAGGAGAAGAGACATCTGTAACTCCAACAGGTTGTTCAGAGCCCTGTCCAATCTGGCGTTGAATGTTTCCAGACATGAAGCTTCTATTAGGTTTCTCTACGTGTGCCAGTGTTTCACCACTGCCATTGTGAAAACTTTCTTCCTTATCTCTGGTCCCTTCCCCCTGGGAAGGCTGTGGAGGGTGCAGGTGGAAAGTCAAGGGCTTATTGCCATCATCAGTGTCTGCACGCTCAAGGTAATCTGCACAAGGGGCAGGAACACTCTGGCACCCCTTTAGCTGGATTAGGGAGACCAGGTGGCAGGTGTGACAGTGGGGTCTTCTGCACATGGTAAGAATTCCAACAGAAGTCCTTTCAGGGACCTCACATACTCTGCAGGATTGCATATGGAACCTTTTGGACTGGTGTGGAGCACAGGGATGATGGTGCCTCTGGAAGAGCAGGTAGAGACCAAGGTTGTTGTATGAGCATCCAAGCTACACTGAAATCCTTTGGTTATCAGTGTCAGTGTGGTTGGGCCACATTTCTTAGAAACCCTTGATGCTCCAGTGTGTCTTTGGCTTTGTTGGCTTCTTAAAACCAACTCACATATGTGTCTAGAGGTTGTAGTAAAATTAAAGATTGATAAATGCAACTGCTTGCCAGCAAATGCAGCTCTGAAAGTGGAGCAAGGGAGAATGAGTCTTCAGGTCTCCTTGTGGTTTTGGAAGTTTCAGCTTTTTGCTACCAAAGACCCAGCTCTGGTAAATCACTTGGGAATCCTCTCATTGACCTCAGCTGCCATCTACACCAGATCACAACAGAGATTTTAAAAGATTTTTTCAGAAAAGCATCAGAAACAGTTTCAGTTCAGCTGGGAAATGAGACACTCGGCACTAACAGATTTAATATTTATCTTGTCACATACTAGGTTGCCCTACTGAACTTTGAGCTGCTCACACAAAAAGTGTTCTATCAAGTTTCTGCTGAAATGTCTTGAATGCTGAGCAGCATGACCATACAGCAGAATATACAGAAGAGTTTTAAACTCTTCCTTCAGAACAGGAAATTAATTTTTTCCCCAAAATATTGATGCAATGCTCATAGTTAAATGGCAAAATGGAGTAAATATATGTTTACAAACACGTTATGACAAATACTGTGAAATTATAAAAATATTTCTCTTAGAAGGTTTTTATTTAAATTTTTTTAATATTAAAATGAAAGTTGAATGCTTTTTCTGATGAAAACATATCCCAAATATAAATAAAATTTCCTTATCTATGTATATTCACTTTCGATTTGAATGTTGTCAAAGCTTCAGACTCTTTAACAGTAATACTTTGGACTTCTAGAAAACCTTGCAGGCTTCATCAAGGCTTTTTCCAGGCTCTTGATAGAAATTAATGAAAGCTGTGAGAAACATTGTGTTCTTGGTGCTACTTACTTATTTAATACTACCTCATATGCCACATCTAAGGTCAAACAGCAAATGAGTAACAAAACCAGTAGCAGAATTGGGATATCAGTACTTGTGAGACCTGTCTGAGCTGTTTGATATTATCTTCCACCAGACCATAGTATAGAAACCAACTTTTGATCACTCAGAGAAGCATCTGAGTACAATAACTATTAACACTTATCAATATAAGACTGCATGAACTTCATCCAGACTGAAGGAAAAAAACCCAAACTTGTGAACATGCTATTGATGGGCAATTTCATTAAATCTGGTTTCACTTTATTTGGGCTATATATTCCATTTCATAAAAATCCTACCATAAAGATCTAAATATGTGAAGGAAGACATTAAGCAATTCTTTGTTACTTCTGCTAGTCCATTAAAACAAATAACATCTATCCCTTCCCCTATTATATCAGGGAATGCAACTGATAAATTTTGGCATAATTGCTTTGGTCTCCCAGGTTTATTCTGTAATTGCTGTTCTGTAAGTAATCAGCTTTTTTTTTCTATATGCCCCATCACCATAGTATATAAGCAATATATACTCTGTGTAATTTGTGATGTATAAACTTTTCAACAATTTTATTAGCACCTTTTTTGATAAAGGCAGATGTCAGACTACACCCAGTTTATTCATACACTGTAAGGTGTTCTCTGGCTTCCTAATTTATGAACAATGGTCATTCGTTATGATGACAACTTGGAAAAACAGATTACTTGGAAGTTATGATGGGGTGATTCTGCTTCTTGAAGCCTCTGTAATGAATCACCATTTTCCCTCCCTCCCTTGACCTAATTTCAAAATCATATACCTGTGTAAAATATTGTGATGAGAATTGTGTCTAATTATCTTCTAAATTTTTCTTTAATTGCTAGAAGGATGCCCATTCTTGAATAAGGGAGGTATTCATGATGTAATAGTGTTAGAGAGTCCTTGAAATCTAGATTAATTATTAGTTGTGTGGACTTCTGAGAGTTTTTGATGTATTCATTTGCATTCACAAAGATGGCTTTTTAATTAAAGAGAGTTTTTGAACTTATACAAATGAGCCTTTTGCAAATGTCCCTAGAAACGTGAAAAGTGTTAAAAGTGAGAAGAATCAAAGTTTTCCTGAAACATTACCTCCTGCTACAAACACTGAATGACCAAAGCATTTGAAATGTCAGAGCTCATGTCAGCAGCTCTAGTGGATCTCAGATTCAAAGCAGAATTATTAAAGCTTGTGTTTGTTTCAAATATCATAGAAATGGTTCCGTACAAAAGAGCAATGTAAGAATATCTGATTTCTATTTCAGCTTCCACTACAGCATATGTTTCTACCTTTACCTGCATGCTTATTTTTTCCTCTTTAGAAATTAGATCCTCTTTCCCAAGGCCTCCAATGTTAAATGTTTCCTTATTGTAACTCCTATGATCCCTTGTTGCCACCTCAAACTTCTGTTTTTTCTTTCTTTCTTTTTTCTTTGTTTGAGATCAAGAGAACAAACTGAAAGCTTCAGGTCTGTTTCACAGATTTATAAATGGTACCACATTTTCTATATTGCAGCCATTCAGTTCTTAATGCAGCCTAACATCTAATTTACAATTTTGACTGCTGCTACATATTGAATTTGAGCAGATGTCTTTACTGAGCTGTCCATAGTGATGCCTAAATCATTTCCCTCAGAAGTTTACAGGAAATTCAGATCCTAGAGGGGTGAATATGTAGTTTAATTTGTACCTCTGTACAAATTATTTTGTAAAGAAGAGGAATTTTGTCAGAATACTGTCCCATTTTTATGATTTCCTCGTTTTTGTGAGATCTACCCAGAGCCACTCACATATCTCTCTACCAGGACACTGCCTAATTTCAGTTTTCAGCCCTTTACCACAACTGCAGTCCTATTCCAGAACTGTGACATGGTGAGAGTGAGACCTTCAAAGCTCTTTCATGGCCCTGTCTACTCCAGAGTTTCCAATTACACATAAAAACTGTAGTCTTTAACTGAGTCTTGTGAAGACTTTTTAAAGTCTGTATCATAGATATCCACTGATTTTCCCATGTCTCCACTTGTTTAAGTCTTTGCAAAGACCTAGGCTAGAGTTCAGTAAATCAGTTTATTTTTTAAAGTGAACTCTCTATATTCTCATAGGGGGACTAAAACACACTTATTTGCATTTATTTCTTCCTATGCTTTTCTTGAAGATAAAGTAGTTCAGGATGCCCATCGTGATCTTCACAGCTTTTTTGTATGTTTAAACTAACCATTATAACTATCTACCTGACCAAACACTATATCCAGCTAGAACACATCTACTTCATGTTTCATTTTCCAGGAGAATTAATCTTTGATCTAAATTTCCCAAAAACTAATTAAATGTTTGACTGGATCAGGGATATTTTCTGTTTTTTCTGTTGTTAATGCCCTCTGTTTTTAGGTCTTTTGTCTTTGATGATGTCTAACTTCATAACACACAGAGGTGGAGGGCAATGTAGGTATTAATCTTTCAGTCTGGTGGAAAATAACCTTAAATGGTATTCTGGTTCCCATTCCTCTTCAATATTTATTCATGTTTTCATTTTTGAAAGTGATCCTCTATTCTGAAGCACTCAAATAATTTATTTCAGCACCTGGTTACTTGTTTTTCCAATTCCTTGTAGTTCTAAGAGATGGCACCAAATATTTCCACCTTCCGGAATTCTTTCCTTCTTGGCCTCACTCGGGAAGAAGTTTATTTTTCAAACTATATTTTTTTACAGCTTGAATACATTTTTGCAGCTTCAGTTTTGACTGTTTTTTCCCTGGTAGCTTTCCTGTTCTGTAATTTTACCTGACAGTGAAATGTGAACACTATCCGTGGTTCTATCAGCATTTCTTTAAACATATTCTGAGTTGATTTCCTTTCCTAAATTTTTCCTTTAGTATATTTCTGTGGAAATAAACAATGTATTTTTTTAGTTACCTTTCACATGCATAAATATGAACTGCATAAAAGCCAAATCATGCTTATTCATACTATGAACACAGTGCTACTTAAGGTCTTCACTTACCAACTTGTGTCCCACAGCAGAGCAGTTGTTCTGAGAGGCAGCACCTCATATCATCCAGATATTACTTTTCCTGACCATCTCCTAAGGCAATGTTCAACAATCCTAAGGCAGGACACTCAAAAGCATTTGTTCATTACCAACTTTTGTGTTGTCCTCCTTCCAGTGACTCCCAGTGACCTGCAGCGTTGGAACTGCTGCTATTGCAGTTTCTGCTGCTGCTCTTGGTCTTGCTGTGAATTGGGAATTTTACCTGTGAGGTTTCTACATCATGGTCTGCGTGAAGAGGACCTTGAGACCTCCTGAAGTTCTCTGTGAAAAATAAGAGGAAGAAAAGCACACACTTGAATATTTAATAGCCATGTAGTCAGGGCCCAGGAGATGAGACCTGGAGGTGCAGGTTGGAATTGTGTCTGCTTTCAAGGAGCACCTTGAGCCTGAACTTCTGACAGCTGGGTGAAAGCTGCACTCAACAGACTCTTGTGGAGTCTATTTTAAAGCTGTCCCTTCTTCTCTTTTTTGGGAATAAAAGTAAAGATTCATTAGTACAAAATGTGAGTGAGTTAGTAATCACTGGTGCCCTCACTAATTTCTCTCTTTCACTTTCTTCAAAAGATTTATTCAAATTAATATTTTTCTGTGAAAGATTTTGCTTTCTCCAAGACAGACTCAATTGGGAACACCAGAGAGTCTAAAAATTCGCTCCCCCCTCAATTCCATTCAGTCATCTTCTTTTAACCTTTATTAGTAATATCTGCACTTAGCATCAGAAGACATTTTTCCTTTCCTTTTGGCTTGCAAACCTTTACCCATCCCTGATTTTTAATATAGATTTTACTCATATGCTTAGATCAACAGCTGATGCTGAACTAAATTACTTGATCTAGCACTTTTATTGTGCATAGAATTCATCTGGTTTTAACATTTCCCCAAATCTTTGGTTTAAATAAATATTCCCAAAATATTTCTGGTCTTCCTTGAAGGCAGTATGTTTTCATGTTGCTTAAAATGTAAACCATCCGTGCAATGTAAATACAAACCTCCAGGCAATTAATTTTCTAATTTGTTTTTTCCCTCACTGGAAACTCAAGAACATGTACTTCATTTACATCTATTATTACTATATTATAGATATTGTTATTATTATTAACATTATTATTATTATTTACTCTGGGGGTGCTACATACCCTCAGGCAGATACTTTGTAAATTGAAACCAGATGTCCAATGAGTTGATGGCACAGAGATTTCCAAGCAGGACTGAAATCTTTTCCTAAAATTCACAATACTGCAGACAAACTAATGTGAGTCTGTGTGACAAATCTGGAACAGACCATAGCAAGCCTGAAATAATGTCACATATCACCTTCTGTCAACACACAACCCCCCCCCCCTTTGCACAGTTTGAAGTTTGTTCTTCAAACAGAGTGAAAATATAACAAAACAATTAGTTTAGGTAAGCGTCTACAATAAGGTTATAAAATAGGGAAGGTACATTCGGAAGCCATTAACTACTCAATGCTACTAACTAAAGCTAGCTTTAAGATAGTCTCTCCAGGGAGGATACTTCAAAGATCCTCAAATAAAAAAGGCAATTTATTGGCTAAGTAATCTTCTTAGAGGCCCCAAATTTCCTACCCAGCCCATTTGTTTTTCATTCCTCTTAAATTTTAAAGTCACCTTTGCAATTGCTCAAGATCTTTAAGGAATTTTTTTTAGAAATTATACTAATTGGCCTATTTTTACTCCCCTCTCTTTGCCCTTAAAGACTATGAAGCTTGGTGCCTAAAAATAAGTCGGAGTGAGCTGAAGTCTGTGCTCTCCAGATGGCTATCAGCAAGAGAGTTCCTTTTACACCCTGTGCTTTGTGCGCGGTTACCTGCGCTCTCCTGCACCGGGAAGTTTAACCATTGCAGCGGAGTTGAGAGCAGCAAATGTAGGGCACAAACCCGCCCCTCGCTGCGGCTATTTCCTACCGGGACGAGAGCTGTGTTCTCCCATTAGCCCCCGCTACTCGGAGTTGGCTCAAATCCGCTGTGCAATCTGGAATGTTGCAGCAACGTGAGGGAGAACTGAACAAATCCTCCTGCAAAGCTCTCATTGTGAGCAAGAGACTAATGACAGCGTTTAACACCCCAAAAAAGTAGTGTTATTTTTTATTTCCATTAGAAAAAGAATCACCTGAAGTGCAGAATCTAGAAAGACAGACCTGTAACAATGAAGAGATATGCAATCCCAACAAGCTGTTCTTATATGCATTTCTAAATTACATTTTAATTTTCTTCAGCACTTTCAAGAATATTGTATTGATAGTTTGCCATCGAAGGAATGTGGTTAATTGTGTAATATGAAACTAAGGGGCTGTTTCTATGCCCCTGTGCTTGGACATTCAGAGATATCCAAAGCAAGCTGAACGCTGAGACACACAACGTGCATCCATGCAGTGCATCCATGCAGTGAGTCCTGCTCCCCTGCAAGAGTCACAGCCTGTGCTACCAGGGCTGTGTTGATTTTCTGCCTTCCCGACATCGCCTTGCACATGTAGGAGGCAAAAAAGCATAATCTCCAAGACCTCCAGCTGGCAAGGAGGTGAGAAGCTATATCCAGTAAAGAAATTAAGTGTGTGCTTAATATTAAATCCGTGAATCTCATTAAATTTGTATGTGTTAAATGGTGACATTTTTATAGGACCATAGAGCAGGCTTAGAAGCTGAAAGCTCTCAGCATAAATGTGGACTTCTGTTCTTCATGGGACTCATTTGCTAGTATTTGTTAGAATAGAAAATGGAGAAAAGTGTTAATTGAACTGTTTAAAGTCATTATTTAACACTACAGGTCTGCCCAGACATACAAAAGGGTTGGACTTGAATCGCATGCACTGTTCCAAGTTGAAAATATATACAAATATCTGGAAGGTGTAAACATAAATCAGGATATTTTTTGTATTTTTGTTTTTGAAATCTGGAGTAAAAACTGATGTTGAGAGGGAATAAAGAGTTCACTTGACACCTTCCACCTACATAACAGTGTTTTTATCATCATTAGAGCCTTCTCATGAGCAGGGAGGAATGGGTTATTAAAATATCCAACCACTATTTTCAATAGGTTATGATCTAAAGGGGGATTTACACATGATAACTAAGATGGTTGCCTAGCTATGGCAAAAGACAGCTCCTGGCCACAAAGTGTTAAATCTTTTGTGGATTAAACCTAATTTATTTCCTAGATATCAAAGATACCTTATTTTCTGTAATCTCTTGTATTTATGCATTCATGAACTTCTGGAGCCCTTTGTGGCTGCTCATTGCTGTCTGAACACAAAGGCCACAGGGTCCAGCAGAGTCCCACTCAGACACCCACCATCGCTGCCCTGCATGGGAAGGGGGATGACCCAGAGTCAGAGGACTCAGTCCCACTGGACATCATTTAATCTGAGTTCCACTACCTATCTCCTCTTGCAGGTGACTGAGAGGACAGGGGACAAAGCAGGACCAGGACCAACATGGTACATTCTAATACCTGCCTATGAAGGAGAATTTAAATGACATTTCAAATGAAGAAGAAAAAGATCCCCCTTGTCTAGTTTGTGCTGAATACTTTTCCCCATGCTCTTCCTCATGTTTAATTTTTAGCCATTTGCACTCTGATAGAGATCAAAGACTTCTGTCAAAATACAGTTTCCACTGAAGTAGGTATTTTGCAAACGTACGGGGAGATATTTTTCTCCCTTGGTATATCAAAATTTAAAACTAGTCTCAAAATGACTTGGGAAAGGAATGATTTCTACAGATTTCTGCCTCTTGATTGCTTGCATTTTAAGTGGAATTATAGTAAAATAGTCTATTTTCATTTTATATGTCTATACATTCATTAGCCTTTGAGAATTTTATCTGAATGATGTAACTCAGTAAATTAAAAATGTATTAGGAAATCAGGTGAAAACTCCAAAACAGACATATCTAAGAAAGGAGGAACAGCTTAAAGCACAGTCCTTAGGTATATCTCTACATCATTTTATCTGCACGAAGGGAAGATCACTTGCAGGTTGGCAGCAAGGAATTATAACCTCAGGAGAAGGGAATCTCTACTCCACCAATCAAGGAGAACTATCACCCAATAATACATCATCATGTACAAGCTCTTCAAGTCTCTCTGTTTTCTAAATAAGTTCAGATGCTTCCTGTGTGTGTTTTTGAATAAGGAAAAGGTAAATCCACTAAATTTTAAGCCCAAATCAGCCTTGCCTTTCCAAGCTAAAAAGAGGATACACTTCTGTTAAGACAGCCCTCTGTAACACCAATGAAATACTTCAGAAATGCTGTGTGTCCATTTGCCAAAACCAAACAAGCACAGGACCAAAGAGACTCCCTAAAAGACTTTTCCGTCCAAGGTATTTTGATTTTTGGAATTAAGGTTACCCCTGAGTCTGTCTCAGTGGAGGTCACCTACAAGCCCATTTCCCCTCAGCTTGTGAGAGAGGCTGCCTCTAACCTCCAGCGTTGAAGAGGCCCACCAGTTAGAGCACGATTTTGTCTTCCCACTCATGTCCCTGAGCTTAACCACCCATCACAAAGACAGCAAGCAAGGTAGCCCTGTGGCTGTCACCAACTGCAGCTCAATATTGTCCCAGCCTGGCCATCAGCAGCACACATGTTCCTGGCAGGCAGGAATTCCTGGCTGGGAATCCAGGGCAGCCCTTCTCTACCAGAAAGCACCATACCCTCCACTCTTTGTTGTGTCGGTTCCTTCTCAAAAACTCACATTTATCCCTTGCAAGTACTCTTTCCCCTTCCAGTATGCTACCCCACAGAACATTTTGCTTTATCATAACAACCTGTTTGAATTTCTTGGACTGCCACATATTATCTGGGCTTTTTTTTATGCAGCTTGGGGAAAAAGCTCTCCACCTTTCCCTTTCAGATTCTTGTTTCTCTGTCTGGAGCTTTCTGCAAAAATGCCCCACGAGAATATTGCTTTTATTGTTGTTGCATATTTTTATCTTGCCATTTTATACTCAACAAAATGCTGTGTCCTCCCCATGCCACCTGTTCTCACCTCTGGCCAGCGCTTCCTTCCGTTTTTAATTACCATTTCACTTACCTGTTATGACTCTACGCAGAATCACCGACACTAGAAAACATGCTGCACATTCCTCTCTTGTCATTGAGATGCTGGCTAGACTGGTTGTTGTCTTGGCCATGGGGACAGGATTCCACCCAGAGACCCTAAGCAATTATCTTTCTCCTTCCCCTTTGAGGCTGTAGCATAGTATTGGTAATTAAATTCATACTTCTGTTTGTTGTGGGTTTTTTTTCTCTATGTTCTCGTTTCCCAGAAAAGTTAGGCAAAGGATTTTCTGTCAGGATGAGGAAGCAGGATCTGAGGCTAATTTTGTTTAACTAAAGAATCCAATCTGGATTTAACAGTTACATCATGAATCATTATGTATTTTTATTTTTTACCCCCCCCCCCAAAAAAAAAAAAAAAAAAGCCCTAGATGTTTTGTCAAGCAGTTAAGAATTTATTAGGTCACATTCACAGTTTGCTACACAAGAATCTGCCTGGGATATATTATTTTCAGGGCAAGTTATTCATAAGCCAAAAATGTACTCCTGGTTAAAACAAGCAAGAAGTGGACAGGGGCAAGGGAAATCCCCTGGGATGGGTCCCCTGGTCTGAAATCGCTAACTCTGCTTTCTAGTCAGCCAGCCAACCACTCTTCTTTCTTTTGTGTCTCTAGGTCTTGTTTGTCACCACACACTACAAAACACAAGCAAACAAATCTCTCTCTCAGTATTTTCAGGTCATTGCCAAACTCCTGTGCTGAGAGCTGCCAACCCCTATCTGGGTTTCCAACTGCACAGGCCCTCTTCTCCCTGCCAGACCAGTTTTGTCTATACAGGCATGCCATCTCCCTCCACCACTTCCCAATTCATTATTTCTCCATTTCATTTCACTGCAGAGGTCTGATCCAAGGCCCATTGAAATGTTTCCATCAACCTCAATGGGATTTGAATCAGGCCCAACATCTTTGTCTCTTTCAGGCATCCTTAGTTGCCTCTAGGTCAGTCTTTCTTCCCTTTTTGCAAGGCCTTTTTCCCTCCCCTTTTCATTCAGCAATGCAATATGCCATGAAACCTCCTCTCCCCTGCATGGCCTACCCCAGCTGGTGAAGATGATCCAAGGGCCAGCGAGAGAGATGAGCTGGAAGAAGGTGTAGACATTGCTGTGCACAAACCTTGGCTGAAGGTAGAACACTTAAACCTTGGCTGAAAGGTGAACAGCCTAAACCTTGGTTGAAGTTAGAACCACCTTTCGAAAGGCTTGATACTTTCAATTTAATTTTAAGATGGCTACCATATTTGGCAATGTTTCCTGGGTTTTGTCACAGTTTTATGTAAATTAAACAATTATCAACCGAATAGAATGCTGAGTTAAAGCAAACCAGACAAGTGGAGCATTAGGCCTCTGCTGAAGAATGGAATTTTCATTAGTATGCTATGGAAGAGGACAGCCTCAGATGATGTACACCTTCACTGATATCAAAAGCACTTTGGAGATTTACAACAGATAAGTATTTGTTCCTGAAAATACAAATTGAAATAAATGTAAATCAAAATAAATAAAATGTGATTCGGACCTTCGAAAAAAGAAATCCCAGTTGCAGTTATGGGTGCAGTTAAAATTTCAGCTCATGGTGTTTTTTTACTATTACAAAAAAGAATCACAAAAAAGATTGTTATATCTCTTTTAGCAAAGTCAAACTCCAGATGCAGGAACTGGTTTTGACCTGTCTCCATAAAACATAGTTAAGGATTTTCACTTCTGCTAAATGCCCTTTTTGTACTATAGACATTTTTCTCCCCCATGGAAGACTTATCTACCTTTCAAGTATCCTGCTGCTATAGATGTTTGTTTTTAACAGGGTCCTCTCTAAATGACAGCCTAAAGCCTTTGTGTTTATCTCCAGTGCAATCATTTTTCCCTACCTGCTGTGCTGGCAATCTTGCACATTATTCAGGTCCAAGCCCATCTTCCACCCCTCTGTGGGCAGGGATGAGCTGCATTGCTGGGAGCTGAGACAAGGGTGAGTGCTGGGTGTACTTGCGTGATGTGTAGCAATACAGAGAAGACCATATCAAAGAACAAGCTACACCCCTTTTGTAATGCCTTTTCTCTGGTCTAAGAGAGGAGCTGGTATTTTCACATGGCAGAGGCGTTGATAATTTGAAGTTTTAATTTGATTATTCTTGCAAATACTGGGATTGTCTGAGATCCAGTAAACACCCTCCGAGTGTGTGACTGCTCCAAACCCCATTGAAATCAGCAGGAGTCTTTCTGAACTATTGAATTGCAGACTTTCCTCGGGGTTGTGTACAACGCCACAGACTTAATTACCATGTTCCTGACTGGGATAAATATGCAAATGGACTTTTCAGCTGGAGGGCCTTAAAATACAGGTTGGACACATGGCAACTAATGACTTGATTTGGGTTATATGCAAACATTTGCCAGCCAAAGGCCTGCTCCTATTCCCATGGAAGCGAAAAGCACAATTATTACCAGCTCCAGGGAGAGCAGGACTTGGATGCCTTCTTTAAATAGTGGCCTGTGTTCCCAAGCAGCTCAAATCTGTCAGCAGCCTTTCTTCTGCATTCTCTCCTTCTCTCCTTGATATGCTGTGATAAGAAAATGTTCACGACACAGATTTTATCATAAATGTTAGAGATTTATGCACCTGCAGGTTTCACAGCTGCGGGGCAGACATCTTATTGCAAATGCAGCTCCAGTTATATTCAACACATGGGTTGTTTTGACAAAGTGGGAGCCCTTCCTCAGAAGGAGGAAATCAGCATCTTAAATTTACCAGTAGAACCACCCTCCTCAGCACCTTCTGCACTTTACCACCACATGTTCTCTGTTAAGGTGCTGAGCACGAATTCAGGCTCTCTCAAATCATTAAAGCTTATTTGTATGGCCAATATTGAAGAGTAAGAGAAGATTCAGCCCCACAAAGCTTGGCTTGCTGACTCAGCTCCATGGGGCTCCAAGGCCAGCTGTAAGCACACTTGTTAAATCAGCTTCTGTTATGGCATAAAAACATCTGCTGGAAACATGATGTCCCTAGTAATTCACAATTCCCTTACTGTATTTATTGACATTCATAGTCTATTTTTGACTTTTTTTTTCCCCTATCAAAGAGCTGCAATCAATAAAGCACCATTTCAGTCATATGCTTTTGAGAAGGGTCGTGTCCAGAGACACAAACCGTGGCTGGTGCATTGCTTGAGCAGCTCAATGCAGCATTTTTCATCAGTGCAAGAAAGCCTGGAGTGCAAGAAACAGTTTCACAGTAACCCTTCCCAAGGGGCACAGAGCCATGCACAGAGAGGTACAGTGAAACAGCATAAGGAATTAGGATAAAAGGCCTAATTCTTTGCTGGTGCTGTGGAGGCTTTGCTGTGATGCAGTGGAGGAGCAGGACAGCTGGAGGAGCAGCAGTGAGGGGTGAGTGGCAGGAACTTCTGGGAATCACATTTACCTGTAAGAAGGCTCCATCCTTTCCCAGTCACCGGTGGGATGTGCCTGCCATCTTGTCACAAAGACCTCTGCAATGTTCTGTGCTCCTTCTCAGGGCAGATTATTTGAATTCACTCAGGATTGCTTTGTTATTATAAACTGTAGATGGTGCAGTCCTGTGGTTCAAAATGTCTAATTTTGTGCTGGTACTTTGTATCTTGTTTTTCTGTGTGCCTACAATCAATCACTGAACTTTCCTTTTTTAAAAAAAATAGCCCGTACTTGGATAATCAAATATGAAAGCCAACAATACCATTTTTTAGCATGAAGTGAAATATTGTGAGTCCCTCTTGACTATAAGGTTGAAAAGGGCAGGAGTTTGATGGTGCTGCTCCACTTATGTCTATGAAACAGCAATTAAGTGATCATAATAAAATACAGAAAAATGAGATATTTGTTAGTTGCCTCTTAAATTACTCCAATTTGTGTCAGCAAAGACATCTAAAATAGAGGTTTGAAAACACAGCAGCAACAATATTACAGCAACCATGCAGTGTGCATTCCAAAGAAATGACAAAGCCTTACTGCATTATTTGAAACCATAAAAATACCCTGGGAAAGGAGAAAGGTTTGTTGGGCAGAGAAAGAAGCAATATGAAGGAATACAGAAAAGAAACCAATTGATCTCTATTAATTCCACTTCCCCCCCTCCATATATTTACTCCAAAACAGAACACAACACTAATCAGATGAATAGAGGCATTGATAAGAGGTTTATGACAGATAAGGGAAAACAATTTGTTAGACACATAAAGAGATAAAAGAGTTAACATTCTAAGTGTAAAGTAATAATATGATACATGTGTGTGCATGTGTGTGTTAGTATGAATGCATGTGTACTTACAAGTGTGCAGACTACTTGTGTATATTTAGGCAGTGGTTTAATGTAGTAAGAAAGAAATCTATTAGTGCCTCTTTAATATTACATTAAAAAAAAAAACCAAAATTCAATCAAACCCAAGTACTTGGATTGTTAATTCAGCATCTAAAAACCACACTATCCATAAAAATGTAACTCTTTCCTTGTCAGTACTGTTGAGAATTAATTGATATTTATGGAAGAACAGAGTTTTGGATGATCATAGGAGAATTATGTAATTTATATCCAATGAGAAGGCAAGGAGAGGAAAGTTCAAGGTAGCTAGTGCTGGTGAAAGTTTGTTTTATTTTTGTGAAGCTGTTGAGAACCATACCGGGTGCCTGCCATGCATTAACCTGTTTGGATGAAGATTCACAGCAGGTTGCTTCAGTATATTGGTGTCCTCTGCAAATCATCTGGACAGCTGGGACCATGAAATTTACTCAGATCCAAAAAAAATTGACCCTCACCAAACCTCAGTGCCCTCTAAGGCCATATGTGCAGACCACTTCACATTTTGCACTTGTTTTGCCACTGTGGAATGACAAAAATGCTCTTGTCAAGTGGACATGAGATTTTCAGGTCCTTCCACACAGAAAACATGTCAGCAAAACTTGTCAGATGTTTTTTAAATACAGCATTATAGACACATTTTCCCTTTTAGTGTCATCTTCTGTACTTTCAAATAAATAAATAAAAGCAAAAACCTGTTTGACTCAATTTAGTGTTTCTGAACCAAGTATAATCCCATCAGTTTGGTTCCATCATTTGTAGTAAACTATTCACTAATCTAAGACAGGTGCCCCTGGGTGTTAACATTTAGTCTTCCAGTAGAAAAGTGGGTGCAAAGTTAAACCACATGTTCTACTTAAAAATAAGTGAGGTGTGATTAGGCAAGGTCTTTAAAACATGCTCTCAGACACACACACATGCACACGCACGCACAGTTTGCAGGGAAAAGATGCTGACACTTCCAGGCTGTATTGTGCAGTTATGGTCTGGGCTTAACTGTTCGCCAGGTGGATCACTCTGTAGAAATCTGAGGGGCAAAAGGTTATGTTGAACTCATTACTGTGGACAGCTTTTAAAACAAAAGCGATAATATGGACATTCCTAGGATGATGTGTTTCATTAATATTTGCCCACTGTTAGACTGCATGAAGAGCTTTGCTCATAGGAAACCTTACAGCTTCTTACAGTGCTGTCTGTACAAAAAGTAGGTAAATGTGCCCATTTATAAATACGTGTACAACTATTTTAATTTTTATGAGCAACCTCCAACCAGCTGAATTTTGCTTTTTATTGATAGAGGCAAAAATTCTACAAAAAGTCCACCAACTGTCTAACAGTTACTTTTAATGTCACTTCATAATGAAATGAATGCTGAAAATCTGGAGTGAAGACTGCAGAAATCCCACAAATCAAGAACTGTGCGTGCTGTATACTCCTTTACTTTTGTATAAAATGTTGTCAAAGACTTCCAGTTTTGAATCCTGCTTTATTTTCTCATGAGGATCAAAGCTTTTATCGCCTGGGTGAGTTACAGGGCAGTCAAGACTCCTGGTCGACACATCACAGCACAACAACATCCAGGAACCTGCTTCCAAAATACAAAGGGGACAGAGAACTCTTCTTGGGTTTGAATAAATTATTGAATATGGTCTGACATTATTTGAAGGAGCTAAGCACAGGAAACATAATCATTTATTTCTATAAGAATGCATTTGAGACTTTTGAGGCTCAAGTTGCAAATGTTCTGAAAGAAGCTAGGAAAGCAGATTTTTTAAAAAAATTGAAAACAGTTATTGCAGTACTGCTGGTAGCTTTAAAGTCTGAACCATCATAGATCTAAATGTCTTCAAACGTTGGCAAAAGAGCAATGGAAAATTAATGATGCAGTATTTCAACAGAGATGTTCACATCATCCGTTATTTGAGGATCACAGCATTCCAGAGAAATGAATAGCTTATCCCCATTTTGCAGACAACCAGACAGGGAATTTCCGTGGCTCACCTACAACCACTCAGCCTCCTGGTGACACTGCTGTGGGCGGAGCCCCTTAATATCAGCTTTCATGTCTACCTATACAAATTCTAGGCACACAAGGAACTATTATGGCATATCAGAGGCTTTCGAGTGCTGAATTATTTACATCTGCACTTGAAGCCTTGCTTTAGAATAAAGCTATTAAAATTTAAATGTTCTCTCACTCCACAAAATTGTATACTAAAGCTATACTCTGTAAGTGTAAAGAGAAACTTTGCTTATTTGTGAATTATATTCTTATACTGTCTTATTGCAAAACAAGAGAGAGTTTGATCTACGAAAGGAGATGAAGATGTTTTTTATCAGTAGTGAGTAGGAATATCCTTCAGGAATAAATAAGACTTTAAAAAAAGGAAGATTTCAATGATATATCAGATGTAGCATGGCAGTAATATGCTTCTGGAAAGCTTTACAGATGATGTAGGAAGTAAAATAAAATTGTTAAATCAAAATTGTGAAATGAAAATTGACTCAAACTGATCTTTTTTAGAATTCATTTTCACTGGAAATTGAAAACATATTTGCTTTTGCTCCAAATCTGAGAAACACCTACTGGAAAGTTCAGCCATCTCATGAAATTCAAATGTAGTCATCATTACTTATCCATCCTCACTAAGTACACCTAAGACCTTGGAGCACAGGCATATCTCTGCTTGCCAAAAGAAATATTTCTCCCTCCCTAAATGAGGAGATTAGAGTTCAGACTATTGCCACCTCCCTCCACTGCACTGAAATAGAGCAGGAATGGACCACAGGGCTCTGTAACAGAGCGAAATTAATTCCAAGAGTGTAAATTAAGATCTATGAAATATGAATTTGTTACAGATGGGTGGGGTTTTTTCAAGTGCAGTTTCAGATTTTCACCCCTCTCCTCCTATCACATGTTGCTTGTTTTAGTGGTTGGCAGGAGGGAGGGGGAAAGGAACTAACAACATGTGTGCCTATCATCACCCTGACCACTTCACTTGTACATCTAACTCGCTCCCCTTTGCTTTGTCTGCTTTTTGTCTTTATCCTCTCCATTCTGTGAACTTATATGTGTGTAAAAGTTCTGCCTGTGCTGACTTCAGCTGGGCTGCTCATGAGAGTAAAGCTGCAAACATGATGCTCACAACACAGAACTCTTTCACTGTCTATTTGAGGGAAACTTGACCTGCAAGTAGGTTGGTGTAAAAAGAGCAGAGACAGGAACAATCATATGTCCCCTTCATAAACCCCAACAAACCAATAGCTCTTCCTTCTAGCATATCAGCACAAGGGTTATGTCTCCTAGAACACAGGTTTTTGGAGACAGGGTAGAAGAAAAGGAGAAAATACAGGAAGGACCAGAAACGGAAGATAGATTCTTCTTCTTGAAGCTTTCAGGTTTTCTATTGCCAACAAATGGGATGGGGAGAAGAGTTAAAGTGACTCCCTAAATGGCTGGTGGCCTTTCTAGGGGTCAGGCTGCAAGCTGCACAGGAGATACTCACATCAAATCTTTCTCCTGTCTTGTCCCCTAGAGTGAAATGAGCTCCAAGACTTTCTGCAAACAAAATCTATTTTATCACAACTGTGCAACACCACACAACACGATGGATCCATGAGACAACACAGGAAATGTTAAAATGGAAGTAATTCTCTCTTTCACTGAGGCTAAACCGATGTAGTCCTCTCCTACACTCTAATTTAGTAAAAACCGTCCGTTTGTATAACCTGTACTACGGTGCCCATATTAAACAGGCTAAGGATAAAAAAAAGGCATGTCCTGTAAAAGTAACTGTAAATGTGCAATTAACATGTTATGGAGCTGTTTTCTTTGAGGCTGAAGAAGCCTTTTCCTAAGCAATCCTATTAATTGTCAGGATTACTAAAAACTTTCCAATTTATTTAATTTCCGATAAAAAGTGGGCATTTACCTAAGTATTTAATAAAAAAAAGTGAAAAGAAATGTGAAAAGAAATTACTGTTGCGAAAACAAAAGCTGAATCAAAAGTTTTCAGGTTTTAATTTTTGTAAAATATTCTGACTATTGATTCAGATGACCATTATCAAACTCATGGTTCCCTGGCTTGATGTTCCTTTATTTCAACGGTCTACAAATATTATCAAGGTAGATACCAGCACCTTCCAGGTGAGGAAATGGGAGATCTTTTCTGATGTGTTCATTAAGAAATGTTTAACTGGTCAGATGTCTGGTTCATGAGAGAGAACATGTGCTATATGGGGCTGATCTGGGTTATTTAAATGGCACACATTTCAGTAAATCCAACACAAGCAGTGTGCACAGGAACAAAAGGCCTGGAACACTCTGACAGAAAATCTTAAAGAATGAAAGGACACTGGAAAAGTCTTCTAAGAAATGGAAAATAATTCATTGAACATAAGTTGCAGATGCAGACACATAGCTGATGTCAAGATGGTTACTGGACACTGAGAGGGAGGATGAGAAGATATGAGGTTGAAATTAGTCCATAGGGCAATCATCTGAGGATCTACCTCCACTGGAAACAATGAGGCAATTGTGGATGTCTACTTCATAAGCTCCAAGAGTTTTGTTGTGGAAACCCTCAGGAGCCGAATTAAGTGCAGAATGAACACAGAGGACCATGGAGAATTCAGAAGAGAAGCAGAGGACTTGTCATCCCAGCTGCTCTTGAAATTAGACCACAAATACTTTATTACCTGAGAGACTGAAACTCAAGTGTAACACACACAGCTGTCCTAGCTGTGTACAAGCTTAGAGAAACAAAACTGAAGGATTCAGCCAGCAAGAGCTAACATTTATACCTGTGGGTTAGCAGATTGCTGACAGGTGTCAAGAATGAACATGAGTTTATCTTTAAAAGAAAAAAAATAGACTGATGGGGGCTGTCAGCATGTTTTCGAGGAGCCCTCTTTAATGTGCTCAGGCTGAACTAGTCCAGTATTTTGACTTCTACAGCCCACAGCCAAAACCACAGGGTTCTGATGCTGTAGCTGTTACGTAAAGACCCTATTCCTATAGCACTATAAATGCAAATGGTTTTGAATGGATACTCAGTAAGGTTCAGTAATAATTCAAATCACAAATCCTTTTGCCATGCAACTCATATAATATGATATTTTTTATGGAAGGCCTTCTCCCCCTCCAGAAGGCATTAAATTGTTATTCATATTTCAGATTAAAAAATTCAGGAAGAGTATTAAAAGACAGACAGTGATAGCAAGATAGATTCAAGGCATGTGCATATGCCTCATGCCTACTATAGCAAGTGCTCCTGCCCTAGATATATAGAAAGGAAGTCAACTGAACAGCATGAAAATGGATGTAAACATGGAATTAAAGAGATCAATCTCTGAAAGTACAATAGCATTTTTAAGGGAAGGGTGTGTAATTTGAACAAACACAGCTGAAGGCAAGAATTAGCACCATATGCATAATCACATAAATCAAGATAAATAAAATTGGTAGAATTACACACGATGCTTCTTCGCTCTGAAGAACAATGAAGTAGATAAACAAGGATGTCTTAGGGTTAGCAGGAATTGCTGTGCTAAGTGGCAACACTGGTAGGCTGCTAGTGCTTTTTCAATGCATTACTAAAGAAAATGATCATGGTACAAAAATCAGAGCTACTGAAACTCTGGCTGTGGAGCTCCACTGATAGCCATCAACATATGCAGGTGCAAGGGGAGACATGTCACTCTTAAACAGCTCATTCATTTTAAGTCTCAGTTCATTTGCCACTGAAAATATGAAAGCAGTACACTGGAGAGAAAATCTGTTAATATGTGCATCCCAGCTCTCCAACAAGCAGTCATCTTTTGAAAGCTTATTCATGTAGTTGCAAAGGTGGTGAAGTTTTGTTTTGGATGCTTCACTAGCACAAAGTAATGGGGTTTGATTTTTTTTTTTTTAATATGCTGGTTAATTTATTCCTAAAAAAGTGTATTTTTTATGCAGCATTTGATCCTGAATTTGACCTAATGAACCCAGAAGCATTAGAAAAACCCAAAGTGAGACCAGTCATTAATATTAAAATGCGAAGTCCAACAAATTCAGAAGGAAGCTGACATATTCAGGAATGATGCTCTGCCACTGAGGAGGAACTGAGCCTCTCAGATAAAAGTGTGCCGGGGCTTTGGGCCATCATTGTGAGTGTTGTGGTACAATAGGAGCAGAGCTGCAGAGAGAAACAGTCGCATGTCAGTGAACACCAGGTGACCTCAAGGTTTTGTTTCGTACCATTTCTGTGAGCTGAATGTCCACCATTACTCTAACTTTGGAGTGTGCTTGGCCTCCTGGATTACTTTCTCCAGCTTAGCTCCTGTCAACAGAATTCCAGTTTCTGTCCTCAGGACTGCTCTGTGCTATGACCTGAAACGCAGTAGGTGAGGGCAACCAGATTTGCTTGTAATGCATCCCCTGCACCAGAACTAAGACATCAGCATAAACACACTTGTAGGGAAGTGCAGATACACACTCCTCAAGTTAGGGGGCTTTAGGGGAAGTGGATGAAGTTCAAACAGCCTCAGTCCTGGGAAAACTGAAGAGAGGATCAATCCTGTGGGCATATGGAACCACAAAACAGACAACAAGCTTTGTAAGCTTTTTTTTGATGTTCCAGATTAATTTCTTTCACTTGGAAGTTATAGATGATGGACAATTGGAAAGATTGAGACTATCTAGGTAGGAATGTTACAATAATGTCTCTTCCATGTGGCTAATGAGAAAAGACATACGAAAAGATGTGTAAAGCATGAGAGTTAAGGGCAAAACACTATTGACATTGATAAATCTGAACTGCTTCAGCTTTGCTTAGGTCTTCTCCAGCTGTCACAGAACAGCTGCTATTCAGCATGACGGTATTTTCTGCTTTTTTTAAGTACAATACCATTAGCTCGGAAGTTCTTTTATTTTTCTAGAAAAACACAAGTTTCACACTCATTTACTAAATCACTGGAACTTTTTAGGGCTACAGTTGACTTTTCATAAGGAACTGCCTACAGTATCAATAAATGCTTTCTTGCACTCTGGTGCTCTTGATAAGAATCTAGGTACCACTCCTGTGAAGCTAAACCAAGAAACTGTGTTTTTCCAACTCCATCATTTTTCAGAGATCACCTGCTTCAGGCAATAGCGTGAGAGCGTCATTGCTGCTCCAGGCTAGGGTTGGAGGAGGCTGGGGTTGGTACAGCAGAGCTCCCTCTGTGTCTCGCTTTCCCTGTGATTGTCAGAAATAAGGAGAAAAAAAGAAAGAAAAGACAGAGGAGTGCAGAGATAAGAGGCAGAGCCCAGCTTTTCTTTGATCTCCCTCTCTGTTGCGGGCAGAGGAGATCAAAGAAGAGAGGCATAACAAAAAGCACGTGAGACATGAATGCCTGTAAGAGGGTGTCACTTGGAGTGCCTCGGCTCCGCACTGTGGCAATAGGGCTTCCTGGGGAACGCTGTGTCTTCTCGAGTGAGAGCTACAGCAACCTGGATGGAGGGCAGGGGACTTATTTTCGTTCAGAGATCACAGGGAGTTGCAGCAGCCTTTCCTTCAGACAACCTCTCAGCTCATGGCAGACACCAAGAGTGAACATGACCTTTGCTGCACAACTGCAGCAGAATTAGTCTCAGTTTACACGAGCATAATTCAGTCCAAGCCCACACTTGGAAGGTCTTTCTGGAATAGAAATACCCTTCCATTATCCTGGAAAAGCAACTTGTAGCAACAAAACTCCACTGTTGATGCTATAACTTTTCTCAGCTTGCCAAATGAAGTAGGATGGAAATGGCAATAGGGTATTTTTGCCAGTTTCCTTGCACCAACATTGAGTGCTTTTGCTTATGCCAGTCACAGATCACACCTCATTCTACCCTTGAATGACACAATTATGCCAGAAAAGTCTGCTGTGCAGGCTTAAGAGGGAAAATGTGGTTGCATTTTATCACATTGGAGTTTTCTCATTAAACTTATTTGGACTGGGATTAGGCTATTAGAGAAAATTTAACCCCAAATGATTGGAATGGAGAGAAAACCAAATTAAAATATTCTCATATGTTACAAAGGAAACAGCCCCCAAAGAAATTATAGAAAATACGAAAATGTATAGATTTATAGGAGGAAAGAGGTAAAATGGTAGAAGAATTCAATAAGCTATCCTAGACAAAACAGCACATGCTGAAACAAAACAAAAAGGGAAAAATGAAAAACCCCAAACCCATTAAAAATATTTGAAGTACTTTCTGTACTCAAATAATGCTTATTTTATTGTGAGGACCTGCACTATTCATAAAAAATAATCCACAAGTTAGATTCAATAGGCTTTTTTTAAGGTAGTACAACTTATATTTTAACAAAAGACTGTTACTTCATATATATATAAGATTCAAGGAGAAAATGATATCACTGTACCTGAGTTAAATATATATATGAGGTTGTATTGAATATATAAGTCATCAGCATGGTCTTTGCATTCTTGGCTTTTAAGTATTTATATGACTTCAAAATCTTTGATTATTTAGTAGTTTTTGCTACTAATGAATTAGCTCTTTTTAACTCCCTTTTCCCCTCAAATTTTGTTTTGTCCTGAATTTTATAGCTTTTTAAAGATGTTGAATGCTCTTTAACATTGATGATACACTGTTGATAGAAGTGGGATAAAAAAATTAAGACAGTTCTGTAGACACAGACCGCCAGCAGCTGGGGTGTCTGAGTGGTCTGGGAACAGTCATGAGCCCCAGGGGATGGCTCTGCCAAGCATTTTTTGCTTTTCTAATACCTCCTCCCTCTTCATCATCTAGAGCTTTCATTTTCCTTCTTCCTTCTGCCTTTTTTCTCCACGAATTTGTGTTTTCTTTTGATAACTTCTTTTGGTAACTTCTTTTTTCCTTCCTTCACTTTTTTTGTTCCTTAACTCTTTGTCCTTTCTTTTTTCTAACTTGTTTTCATTTTGCATCTTCTTGTGATTTCTCAACTGCTTCCATCTCTTCACATGATGGTAATGCTCACTAAGCTTCACTTTTTCTTCCAGCATTCCCAAATTTGGCATTTGGACTATTTATAATTCAACAGTCCTGTCTTCTTAACAATGTGTGGAATTATTCATTACACTCTCCCATCAATTCCCAAATTATTTCGTTAGCATTCTTCAGTTACTCAGCATAGACTGGACAAGAATGACAGATTTACCCTCCAAGGTAGGAAAGGAAGGACCTTCCTGCACATTCACACTCTTACCCTCCTGTAAGAGAAGCACAATTTCCTCCTGCCTTTTACTTTTATCCTACACTTTGCCTTTATTCCTGTTTTGTTATCATCATGTTAAGGCAACATAGATTCAACCTTCCTCCTCTCCCATCCAGGGTATCAATACCCAGATAAACATTTGCTTTAATTCCCTCTGTCCACCAAAGGTAACATAAAAGGGTACAATTTATGCCCAGCTTGAAGAATGGCTGAGAACTTGCAACTCAGGCTTGATGCTGAGGTGATGCAGAAGACTACAGCAGAACAATAATAAAAGGCCAGTAGTGGGGTCAGGCTCAGGATCCTAGTGTTGAGACCAGAGCACAATAGATGCAAAAGTCAATAGTTTTATTCACAGTCCAGCCCTGTATTTGACAATAATCCATTGTTTGGCAATTGGTGGATAGGGCCATGACTTTTTTCTGTGTTATCGATGTTGGTGCAACAAGACTGGTGAGAGGTCTGGAACACAAGTGCAGTGAAGAGCAGCTGAAAGAGCTGGGATTGTTCAGCCTGGAAAAGAGGCGGTTGTAGCCAGGTGGGGGTCAGTCAATCCCAGGCAACCAGTGACATATTAGGAGGACACAGTCTCAGGATGCACCAAGGGAAGTTTAGGCTAGACATTAGGAAAAAAATTCTTCACAGAAAGAGTAATTGGCCATTGGAATGGGCTGCCCAGGGAGGTGATGGAGTCATTGTCCCTGGAGGTGTTTAAAAAAAGACTGGATGTGGCACTTAATGCCATGATTTAGTTGATAAGGTGGTGTTAGGTCATAGGTTGGACTTGATGATCTCAAAGATGATCTTTTCCAATCTTGTTAATTCTGTTATTCTGTGAACGCTTGTTTCTTGTGTTTGGCCACCAGATCTATGGCACATATATGTTGGACTCCTAGGCAACATGTACTGCTCTTGGACTTTAGGGGTTAATATTTTTGACAAATCAGAGCTGTAATGTAATGAATTGGACATGCAGCTGAAGCATCTTCTGGCTGGACAAATTATTCCTTACTACTATAGAAATGAAAAATACTGTTAACTGAGATAACGTATTGGTCAAAAAGAATAAAAAAACTCGTAGCTGGAAAGAAATAAATCCAAACAGTAGAAGCCTCGTGTATTATGGAGCTGTTTAGACACTGTGTTGATTTTTCAAAGAGTATAAACTAGCAGCCCTTTTGGCTTTGAAATGTTTTAAGTAGCTTTTTATATGACAGTACCATGAGATATTCATTTGTCTGCAGCAGGCTGAAGGAAGGAATGACTGGATCTCCCAGACAGGAAGATATAAACAGACCTTGAAGAGGTCAGATGAATTCATGTTTCATAACAGCCTGAAGGGAGCTGTTGCAGAGAGGTTAAAGCTGGTTAAGCATTTTTCCCTATGGATCCAGAAGCAGAAGTTTAAGCCACTCAGCCCAGACTCATGTCAAAGGTTTTGCTAATCAACCCAGATGAAAATGGCTATTTAGCACTTTAGACCAAGTGGCAACAGGCAGGTGAACAGAGTGCAGTAGTCTGTATGCTACCTTCTATTTACTAGTCTGATAGGTTTGTGTTGACATTTGGTCCTTAACTGAAGAGAGAAAATCAGCTCTGAAGCATCCATGTCATTAGTTAGCCCTCCATGGGATTGCTGTGCTTGAGGTCTCAGCAACAAAAAGGACACGCAATGCTTTAGAGTCTAATCGATATCTCTCATGGCAGGGGAGTCTTTCCCTGGTGCATATTTTAATCATTCCAGATTGGTGAGTGATGAAATAATATATTTTTTGTAGGATTTATTGCAGGCTGGAAGAGAAAGGATGGTCAACAGTCAGACTGCCAATACTCATAACAAATCAAATCCACATTTTGGCTTAACATTTTAAAATATTTAGGAATACTTGTTTTCCGCCTCTTAACTCTATAAGAGGTTTCTAAAGAGCAAAAGAAAACTAAATTATCTTATAATTCCAGTAAGCAATTGTAACAAATCTTGTCTTGCATAAATACACTTTCTGTTTTGCTTCCTGGGACTACTTCAGAGTTTTTCCAACATAGAGGTTTTATCCATGAAGCAGAAAATACAGGCTATTTTGTGGTGGGAAACATGCTAAAAGCAAGCAGCTGTGGCAATTTGAGATTATTTTCAAACACAGTCATCTTGCTGCTGTATGTGCAGTTCAACACATTTGACAATTTAAAGTTCCCCACTCAACTGAATATGCAATTTGTTTCCTTCACAGCCGCAGTGTGATGTCCTGGAAACTACCTACTGCAAAATATCCAACAGAAAGTGATACCAAAGGCTCAGGGTGGGAGAAGAAATGAATTCCTTCTCATGCAAATACCTCCTGAAAGTCATAGGTCATCTAACCAAGCCTACTAATTATTACCACCACTTGATTTTTCACTTTGATATTGCATATGCAGCTCCAACTACTGCCAAGTTCAGTAGCTGCACAGTGGCTGATAAACTTGTAAATGTGTGCACCAAATTTGGGAAAAAAATAAGGCAGTTTCATTGATACTTTCCCTGCATCTGCAGTCCTTATGTTTGTGTTAAAACTGGATTCCAGGCTGAAAGATGAGCATGAAAGGAAATAATTATAAATTATCTGCATAAAATCTGCAACAAATTACCTATAAAACTATAACTATCTAAACAGGATGACATTTACTTTATAGGTTCATGACTTCCTTTCTTTAAAGTTAGCTAAGAAGAGAGTAAAGTAATTACAGTTCTCTTTTGATTGATTAAACATGACATATATGCTAATATGAAAGTAACTTCTGTCCTTTGTTACCCAAGCTTCTGGTTTAAAGCAATTTTGAAGATAACAGATATAATCTCACCAGTGCTGCCATTTCTAACGTATATGCCAAGAATGTAATTCCTCTGTCTTTTTTGTTCAACAGAGAAAGCATATTTTATCCTTCATGTTTTAAATTTTGGATACAGAAGTCAGATGATATTACAGCTATAAATTCTCTGTTTCTTTGCCATTATATATCAGGAAAGGTCTGTGCCACCAGTAGAATAAATAGTTCTGCCTTTTCACAAAGGTTGTCCCACTGATTTGAGGGAGACTATTTGACTGAATAAGATTGATGAGATGTAGTCCAGTAGGAAAAAAAGAAACACCTGCTAAATTTCACTTGAAAGTACTACACACTGAAGAACAGTGTCCATCAGATTCACCTCCACTTAATTCTAGCTCCAGTATCAGGAGACTCATTGCAACAAAGGTTTATGGGACTCAACCTCCATCAAATTTTTATGCTCCATAAAGTTTTTACCTAAAATCAAAGTTTTAGCCATCCTGTAATTCCTTGGTTGATGCCTTTATTCTTTGCTTCACTTTAATGTCAGCATAACACTTGTATTTAATGTGGATGTGCACCCTCTTTGCCACCTCTCCTGAAAATGGCACAGATTCAATTCCTCAGATTTGCTGAGGCTCTCCTTGAGGATCCTCAACTCTCACATCATCTGCTTGTGTCCCTTCGTTTTTCCTCTGTAGTTCCACCCTGCCTTTTCTGTAATTGTTGAAACCTAAGCAGACATGACATTCTAACTGCAGTCACACTAATGTGAACAAAAATTAACTTCGAACTCTCTGAACTTAGCAGAGACATCCCCAAAATACATTTACCAAATAGATGTGAGGTTTTTTCCCCCCCAAAACTCGTACTACATCGTATTACATACTTAAATTAAACACAGTGGACCAAATTCCTCCCTGGATTAAGTTTAGTAATGTCTTTGGAGCCCAGTGAGAGAGAATTTGGACCAATAACTATTAACTTTTCCAGTTCCCTCCCTGAAGCAATGCTCTTTTGCTGATATTAATATTCCTCTCCAGAAACTTGGGAGGAATGCTATCCCAGTATTCAGTTTCCTTAAGTCTTCAAACAAACACACACCTCTCTGGCAAAGATCTGTCCCTGTCCCTCTTCTATCCCACCCTCCCAATCCCCCCTACCACAGGCACCTGACATTCAGGTTAGTGCCGAAGTTGCACCAGGTGACCGCAAAAACACAGGGAAAATGGATTCCATAATATTGGAGATGTTGATCCTCAAGGAATAGTAAAGCAAAATGTCAGAGATTATTTCATGTCTTGGATCACAGACAAGCCATAACACAGGCAAAATGGGCAGTGGGGAGGGCAGTGTGGCCTGAGGATGGGGAGCGAAGGAGAAAAGGGCCACCTGCAGCAGCCTCTTGGACGTGGTGGGTAACTGAGGGTTTTCACAGAACAGGAACTTGATTTTGCTACCAGACAAACTATAATGTGCAAATACCTTCCTAATTACTCCAGCAATTAAATGTCTTTTTTTTTTTATGATATTCAGAAATTTAAATGAACAGAGACATTTAAATGAACATGAGTTGAGCACAGCCCTACATCAGATATTTCATACACACTGTTATGGAGGTATCAGAGCAACTTGCAGTATTTTTGCCTAAAGGCAAGGACAGGATACATAGGGAATCTCTGTTTGGTTCCTTCTCTCTGTATTTCTGTTTTTCTTGGCTAGCTCTACTAGCACTGCCATGGGTGTGTTACACCCGAGAGGTACAACAAAGATGCAGCCTAACTTCATTGTTTGGAGAATTGCAAACTATTGAAAAAGGCTTCCAAGGAACAAAAGCCTGTGCCTTGAAGCAGAGTGTTGTTACTAGAAAAGGAGAAAGGGGGTTGATAACAAAGTTTCACAAACAAAAAATAATGCTAATGAAAAAAAAAGTGTTTCAATTTCTATATTTTTCCTATTATTTCCTAAAGGATAAACACAAATCACTCAAAGGAAATTAGTGTTACCCAAACTGGACTATTCACAGGACACTGTCTTAGGTCAATAAATTTGCCGACAAAGGGGAAAGCTTTTATAAATAATAATAAGAAAAAAATTCTTTTTTTATGAATTATGTAATTTATGTAACTTTTAAGATCTGTAACATTTATAAATGGCATTATAGTAATAGTGCCACAGAAATACAAAGCTAGATCCTTGACTTTTATACAGTATTGTATCACCTCAGTTCTGTCTTGGCACTGTGCTAATTTACACTAGTTAAAGATCCAGACCAGAGCAGTTTTCAGGAGGAGATGACTGATTCATGAAGTCTAAGTGACTGAATACAGAAGTAATTCATTACCTTCATGCTATATCTGAAAGCTTGACCAGAGATGACTACAAAGTACAGCATATGTAGGCCAAAAAAAAAAAAAAAAGAAAAAGAATAAAATTTAGGAAAGCCCACTAGTAATTTGCCCTGAGTTTAATAATACATCTTCAACTTAATTTATTTTGGCGTGATTTGAAGTAATGCAAAAGGAAAAAATGGAACAGCAAAATTCCTGTGCTGACTGTGCATCATGGTTTTCTGGAAGAGATGTATTTCATACCAAGTTTACTTTTCTTACACATTGTCCAGATAAACTGCCTCTGTCTGGTGTGCTTTTTTTTTCAGTTAAGCTCATCTCTGTTACAGAAGACATAGCTGTTTTCTGTTTCTATTTTGAGTCTAGCTATAGGTCCTCTTGACAATTAGTAGCATGGAGCAAGTTCTGCTGGAAAGTAAAACCCATAAAAGCCATGATATATCCCAGGTGAGTTTATTTTGATTCCCGTCTGGAGATATCTGAATGCTGTAAGTCTCTGCTTTTCCAGTCTACATTTAAATTGATATTAGTGCTTTAAATATAAGATCTTAATTATTACATAATTACCTAAACCAATAGTACATTAAATGGTCTTTCCTTGTTATAATTTCTCTATTCTATTATTGCAAATAATAGATTAATTTATTGAACATATTGCATAGCTCCTCCCTTCTCCATCCAGGTCTGTATTGGTGAAACATCACTTAACCCATTTTCAACTTGTTCATTAGGAGCACCCACAAAAGGAGTTCATAAGTAACCCCTCATACAGTGCTCACAGACCTTGTGTAGATGAGCTGCTAGGCTCTCATCTTTGAAATTATTTCATCTTTTTTCTTTGGCCACTTCTGAATACTCTCTTCAGAACATTGTCAAAGGAGTTTTAAATAATTTTTTCCTTTCTTTGTGAACAATGTGCCTGAAAAGCTCTACTAGATTAGGAAGGCATGGGGTTTTTTTGCCAGGTAGACACTGTCTTTATTCTATTATGATTCTCATTTATTTATTTTTGTTTCACCATACCCCTGATATTAAGAAAAGAAATTGGTGTTCAATTCCCAGGATCATCTGTAGCTCTCTTATTAAAGATAGTCACTGGTGATCAGGCACAGTAGTTGATTATAATGAGCCTGAATTTTAGGACTTTAACAGTTCAACTATTTTTTTCTTAAGTTCCTCTGGAAGTCCTGGAGATATACTCTCCTATTCTAATAACTGGTGGTTCTCTAATTCTTTCTTTCTGTTCCAGTATGTCCTCCATTGCTATTGCACCCTCTGACAGCACATCATTTTTATTACCAGAAAAGAGAAGATGTGTCACCCAACAGCCTATGTGGTAAAGAAAAAGGCAAAGAAATAATTTAATTTTTTCTGCAATGTCTATGTATTCCTTAATTGCTCTCATTAATCCCTCGTAGTCCAACAGACAGACAATTTTGTTCGACGACTTTCTGGGCAATCTATCAAATCACACTCAAATGTCGCTTTAGGTAAGATACACATTATGATTTGACACATGTCCTCACATTTTTCATAAGTAACTCATTGCAATCTAGGTAAATCATTTTGCATAGACACTCTGTATGTGATACTTAACTTGGATTGAAGGCGGAGCAGGCCTAAATGTCTCTTGTCACAAATATTATGAATTTTCCTGCTATAAGTAATCCCTAATATTTTTCAGTTGGTGATTTCAAGGCTTGGACATGGACAGACCTTATTACTTCTAATTTGACAGTGAGGAAAATGAGTGACATGAAGAGGACCCTGGTGTTACTATGGCTTGTACTGTTAATACCACTGGTGGATCTCTCACCACCTTCACCAGGCTGATGGCAGCAAATGATCTCCAGCCTTAGGTCCCAGCCACTGTCTCATAGATCAACAGCATAATCTGACAACATGGATATGTGCTTCTCAAAGATTACTCTTTTGACAAAATAAAAAAAATTACATTATTTCTTAATAAGTGATAAAGTATTTTTTCCCCTAGACAATTGTTAAATATTTGTAGACAGCAAGGAAAAAATGGAAAAGAAAGACTATGCTCTAACTGTGTAGTCATAAATTACATGAAGAACATTTCATTTTAAAGCACTACATTTTTTTTTCTAATCCTTTATGAATTCTCTCCATTTACCCTGGGGGGTTGTAATGTAAACTGACATCTTATTCTCTACTCAAAAAAATGACTAGTATTCTCTTAGAATATTTTGCCTAGGAATACGAAAAAGCAGATAAAAGCAACAGAACTCACAACAAAAAGAAGCGTTTTTTTCCTTACAGATTTTTTTTTAGCATCTGTATGGCAGTGATCAAAATTTCAAGCATCATACGTATAGAACTAATGATGTCCATACACCTATCTCCTTAGTTCTGTGAAAAGGGGTATATAGATGTTATTGTGAGCCATAACTCTCTTAAAGAATGAGGAATATGTTAAAAGCATTAACTACTTGATATTCGTGTATGGTGTGCATTATTGTTATGAATTATATTGCCTGACAAAGAAATAACACTCTCAGTTTCCTTAGCTCAAATAATTCTGAAGAATCTTCATATTTTCTTCCCATTTCTATCAGTTAAACAGCTCAAAGCAAGTTTTTTCCACTCCTACTTTTGAATAACACAGAATACTGGCTTTGTACCCTTGGGCTGCTTGGATTTAATATCAAATTCTTACCTTGCACAAGGTCAGGAAAAAAAATAAATCTTATAAAATTGGACTCATATGAAGAATGAGTTTCTATCTTTTAGTACCACCAAACAATCTGCAAATTATTTAAATTAAGACAACCAGCACTCCAACATCTGCAAGCAAAATGCTTAAATGCCAAATGCAACTTTACTGGCATAAGAAAATAATAAGTGGAGTTCAATTTGTGTCAGCATAGCTCAGGAAAATAAGATATCATGTCTTGCTGTCTGCTTGATGTCAGCTTCTCAGATTCAAACCCTAATGCCTCATCTTAGGCTGTCCTTACTGGAGGCTGCCAAATAGCAAGGTTCAGCCAGAGTTCATGCAGCTACTACAAAATAGCTTTTTTTCCCCCCTTCTCCTTTTTCAATCATTATGAACCTTCTGCTTTATATTGTACACACTTGATTATATCTATCCTTGAAATGTATACAACTCTATTAGCCTCTTCTCCTATTCTTTTAACATACTGTAAATTCCTTTCTGTGCTTAGTTTGTTTTATGACTTACAGAATTAGGCTTTTAAACTTTCACTGCACAGAGAAGATTGAGCTGTGTGATTGGCTACAAGGAGAAAACAAAGGAATGGGGTTTTATATTAATATAAAAAAAGAAACAAAAGTATGAATACTTTTGCCACTTTGTAGACTCTTGTCAGTTTCCTACTAAAATATTAGTCACCATCATAACTAGGTGCTATAGCTGGAAGGGGGTTCTACCTAGACAGAAAAGATTAGCAGCTCCCTAAAATGCCCATTCTTGTTCATTTTAAGAAGCCTAAATCTCGTTCTGCCTAAAATCTCATCTCTCTTTGATATTGATATTTCAAATGAGACATCACACAAGCTTAAAATGAGCAATTTAAACGGATTCATTTTCTCAAATTGTTTTAAATTGGCTGTACATAAAATTACTCTAAATGGAAATTGTGGGACAAATAATCCAACAATTTTGTGATAATACATATAATTTAGTACTGTCGAAGTTTGCAGTCATAAAGTTGCATCTTAGAGAACCCAGCAAAGTTGGAATCTGCTTCCAGTTGAAGAAAAAAACACAACACGTGGATTGGAGCATTAAAGTCATGATATACCAACACATATAATTTGGAGATAACATGATCCTTCCACAAAAGAGTGATTGAAGTTTTCTGAACACTTCAATCATAATAAATGTACAGACACACAGATACCTCTTTGCACACAAGGCAACACATACGGAGTGTAAGAAATTTCAGTTTGTCCCAGTTCTGCAAACAGCACAGTTTCAGTGATTTTAAATTAATTGATGAGAAGTTAAGAAAAGCAGCTGCCTTAATATTTTCTGAAATATGGGGAAGAGTTAAAAAAAAAACGTTTGGCTTTTCTTCCACTTCTGACTTGCTGTCCTACTTTAAGGGAAACAAGTTTCACTTGGGCTCATTCATTGCAAACTTATCTGGTATGAATTACTGAAACAGATTTGCAATATTCAGTGTCTGAACAGATGAAACTCTTGAATACCTTAGATGGCTCATTTCTGGAATCAGCTGGAGTGGCATATTCCCCAAACTTTAAAAATATTTTTTACAAAATTCAAAGGCAGTCAAGATTAAAATTCCCAAATGTGTATTCTGGATCACCTCCAAAAACTTTCAGTCATTATTGGATACTGTCTTGATTAAAATTCCTGTTGGTTTGTTCTATGGTTAAAGAGTAATCTTGTATCTTAGCTTTTGGAATGTATTCCTATCATGTGACATCTATGAAGTCCGAATTAATATAAAGAGATCTTTCTCACTACCCAGCATGGGAAAAGGTTTAAAATGTTCAGATTTCAACATAAAAGCAGTTCAGAGAATGTATTTTGCACTTACATTACCATTTAGATACCTCAAAATTTCCATCTGAAATAGTGAAAAGTTAATTTCTAAAGATTTGCTAGAAACCTTTTCAAAGCAGTATCACTGAGAATAATGTGTGTACTAGCCAGTAATTAAACCAAGAATTATTATTGTCTCCTTTGTAGCTATCTTTTCCACAGAACCCTCATTTCTTACAAAGAAGCTGGAGCCATTCCTGACTCGGCACAACTGAATCACTTTGCCTAGTGTTTTAAAAACTTAAAAAAAAAAAATCTAGAAATGCTTCTATTCTCAGAACTTTTTCTCATGTATTCTGGCACTCCAAAGCTACAACACTAGACCTGAGCAAGCTGTGATTTTCCCATTCTGTAAAGCCATGTGAGATTACCTTTCCAGTTTTTGTCGACCTTAGGTCAAAAAGCAGGAGAGTTTTCCCCACGACCAAGCCCCAGAACACTACTGTACACAGGCCACTTTTCATTCTCACACCTAAAACTCTGCTTTAAGTGCTGTTCAACTATTGAGGTGCTATTTAGTGACTTTAAGCTGTTTCTTGTTCATCCCTGATAGGTCCTCCTACTTCAACTAATTGAGGAGGAATCTTCAACCTGAGTCTCTGATATTCCATGATATACTGCAGAGAGATTTTGTTTTCAGATCTCTTAAAACCAGTAAAAGTAGGAATTCCATTTTGTATTGTATGAAGCTGTCTACGACAAAGTTTCACCAACACCCACTATGACAAGCTAGCAGACAGTTTTTGAAACAATCAATGTTTTCCTCCTCAAAGTCTTTAATTTATAATTCCCCAACCGTATCTTCAGGTCAAAATTACATCTACTTTAGAATGGCTTCCACACAGAAATTTGAAAAAAATTGTTGTAGGACAGGAAAGAGAAAAAAAGAAACATTTTCTGGTGTCCCCAGTTTTA
>WEIV01016261.1:38004-62089 GCA_013390005.1 Calyptomena viridis | reverse complement strand
AAAAAAAAAACAAAACTACACCAAAAAAAACCCTCAAAACCTAAAAAATCCAGAATTCAGCAAGTGCATAATAGCCAGTTTTATCGAGCAAGGCATTAATTACTTAATCATTTGATTGAATTAATGCATTTAGCAGTACAGGCTATGCTCTTTACCTCTTCAAAATATTTAACTATCTTTCAAGTGTCACTTTACTTTTTAATTCCTGTACTATCCTAGTTTCTTATTTGTAGAGATTTACAGCATTAAGTGCTTTTTCCAATAAGTCTATGATATATATTCAAATTCTCCACTTCAGTTTAACCTACTTTCCTTTATTGAGGAAGACTCTACTTTATTGAGGAAGTCTTTCTCCTAACCTGTGCAAGTGTAACATCCATATAACTTCAGTGATTTCCACTGGGTTACCCCAGCTCTGTACTGACTCTGTAGATGAGAAAGGAAATAATAGAGAAATGGCATCAGTACAATTAATCATATTACATTATACAATATATATATTACACAATTCATTTTTTATTCCAGATTAAAAAAAAAAGTAAGATTTATGAGATATGGATTTATATAAGCATCTGACTGTATCTGAAGGAAAGACAGAAAGAGGAAAAGCTCTGTGTCAGTATTTTCTCTCAGGTATGAGTGTCGTATCATATTCTAAGGGACTTGAATGTGTGGGAGTTTAAGCCAGAAGACCAAGTTGAATGTGAGAAAATCCAATGCAACAAAATTGCAAAGTTCTTTCCAAATTGACTGAAATTTAAAATAATTCAGGGATTTTTTTAATCTGTATAGATTTACAAAACCAAGTTATTCTAATGTTATAGAAATTATTGCTCATATATCCAACTTATGCATACAACATAACTTCCCTTTTATCTCTAGGAATTACCAGGAAAAAAATTGTGGACAAGGACTTCAGGGCTTAGTGTCATGCCAGATTTAATTTTAAAGTTTCATCATAGCCAGAGATTCTACTATTCATAGTCTTCAGTGCCTTGAGTTTTGTTCCATAACATTGTTATAATATATTACCTCTTTTCCCAGCAATTTTTCAATATATTTACCATCAGAATAAATATTGTGTTCCTGGGATCACAAAGCACAAAGGACAGATTTGCACTCATTTAGAATTCTCTTGCCATCTGCTAGTCTGTTAGAATTTGGACTGATCAGGTGAAATGATTCCAATAGAGTATCTCAGATATTATCCTCTTCTTCCTTCATAAAATGAACTATTTGCTTTTCCCTATATATCTCTTGACTCACTTGATCTTATTCATTTTCAAAGGATTGAGAAAATCAAAAGTAAATACTCAAGCAGGAAGGATCAGGAAGGATCACCCTTCTTATGACTAGAGAGAAGCACTTAGAAGAGTGGAAGGAGAATCAAAGTAAAATGGAATTTTTACAGAGGGTGTGAAAAGTATTGGACAAACTGGTTCTTATCAGCCAATCAAAAGATAGAGGCAATTCCTAGAAGGATATAAGGGAACAGGCATGTGTGTATTACTAAACACAATTCAGAGGTGGTGACCTTGCCCATTTCTCTATAGGATGACTGGAGCCCAAAGCTTAGCTCCCTGGAGGTAACAGCCTATGCTGAGACTACAAGAAGATTGCACCAAGTGCCTCACCTATCAGCAATGCTTTCATAGGAAAAGGCACAACTGGTAAAAGCAGAAAACCCCCTCAGAATTCAGTTTTTACTCTAGTACCATGGATTAACTGACTGATTAACACTATTGTCTAAGACAACCTAGCTTTGTAGCCTCTCAGCTCTGAACTAAGTTACCTGGGGTAGGAGGGTGTCCTGGGGAAATATCACACCAGTTTCTGTGATTTAATGTTCTTCCCAAGCATTCACTGATGGCCATTGAACTAAATGGACCTTTGACCTGGGCTAGTAGAGACATTCTTAAGTTGTTACATATCTTGGTCTAGAGGCTAACTAGTCACAGCAAATGGCATGATCTCAGATAATTGTCTGAGATTGCTGCTACTCAAACCATACAGAAACTGCCACCTGATATCTTCTTTCTTTGCTTAGTAGAGAACATGCCTGGGGAACTGTCAGGGAAGAAAAGGGAGTTGAAATTCAAAGTGTGATGAATGTTATAACTGATTTGGTTTGTTTAAAGATTCTGTATATGCATTGCACGTTACCCTTGTGGAAAGGATGTAACTAAACGGCAGAGAGAAAAGTTGCTTGTCCCAGTACTAGCTGCTGCATTTTGGTTTAGGAAGATATTAATTTACTGTAGTTGAACAATAATTTAACCCCAGTCACCAAATAAGTACCACTCAGCATCTCACTTACTCCCCCCCTTCCTCTCCAGTGAGATGGGGAGGATAATCACAAAACAGGAAAAATCCTTATAGGTTAAGATAAGAACAGTTTAAAAATTGCAACAAAGTAAAATATAATACTAATGGTAATACTGATAATAATAATAATATGATCTTGAATTCACAAGAGATATCATGACTTTCTTCATACCTGAAAATTCATGGTATTGAATTTAAAAAAGACTGGGTCATGGGTAATAACAGGTAGAGGTCATATTTATAAGTTAATATTTTATTTTAATTATCTCATTAGATCAAGGATTTGTCTTTTTAGAAATCATTATTTTAATACATACCTTAAGAGATACAAAATCTGTTTCTTGATTTTTATGTGCATACTTCAAGAAAATGTGTGGACAGTTCAGTTTTAAAGCTCTTACCAACCCAGTGTCTCATACCAGAAAGATACAATAAATTTGTCTTAAATCCATATCCTGCCTCTATTTTTGTATAGTCTTCCAAACTCTTAAGCATGCCAGTGCTAGGGCATATTAAGACATCCAGAGAGCTTGTTTAGGAGGCAAAAAGAATGGCTACAAACAAAACAGCTGAAGTATGACTGCTCAAGTGGATACATCCATGTTGTAGGTTAACACCAGTGGGTAGCTCAGCCATTTGCCAACTTTCCTAGACAAAATTGAAGGGGTAAAAGTGAGAAAATCAATGGGTTAAAATAAAAACATTTTGATATAAAAAGCAAAAAATGTGCACAGAAGCAAAACAAAACAAGGAATTCATTCATGGCTTCCCATGGGCAAGCAGGTGTTCAGACGTTTCTGGGAAAGCAGATCTTCATTATGCATAATGGTGAATTAGGAAAACAAATGCCATAACCCCGAACAGCCCTTATTCCTCCTTCTTTCCTCAGCTTTTAAAGCTGAACATGACGCCATATGACATGTGATATCTCTTTGGTCAGCTGAGATCAGCTGTCCAGACTGTGTCTCTTCTCAACCCCTTGTGCCCTTCAGCCTCCTCACTGGCTGGCGGGGGCAAGGAACAGAGGAGGCCTTGACTCTGTGTAAGCCGTGCTCAGCAATAATTAAAACATCAGTGTTTATCAGCACTGTTTTGGTCACAAATCCAAAATGCAGCACCTTATGAGCTACTATGAAGAAAAATTAACTCTGTTCCAATCAAGAATTCAGGCACACGTCAGTCAAGAATAAAGGAGAGTATATTTATCTGCAGACTCTGATAGGTACTTGAAAAAATTAATGCCTCCTCAAAAATATATACTCATCTCCCCTGATAAAACTAGGCCACTTTTTTCTTTTTTTTTTTTTTTTATTTTAATAGCACAGAGCACAGAAATAAACAAACACTGATCAGCAGGCAAAGGTCTATATCCTATAAAATACCAAAGGCTATAAGATACAAAGGCTGCTTTGGGGATTGTTCCCATCACAGCTGTCACTCTACTTTGAAAACCTCTGTTTGGCCTCATTCTTCTGTGAAGTCTCAGATTTCTCTGTGACTTGACCTTGGCCTAGGGCGAGACTTCAGTCATGAGGTATGCCAAAGACCAAAGTGGAAATATTGCATATAGGAGAGGTCACATAACAGCCCTTTGGAAAGCTTCCTGAGCTGAGACTTTTTTTCAATACCCTCAGTTCACTAGCAGGCCTTAATTGTTCTGAGCAACATCATCTGAGTCTTTCTTGATGCCACCAGACAGAAAGCTACGTAAAGATACTATAAACATATTCTTAAATTCACTTAATGACAACAGTAAATCTCAAAACCTAGAAAAGATTGTCCTGAACCTTTGTAACATTTCAGAGTGACTTTGTGAAGCCTTTTTTTTTCACTTTAAGGGGAAAAAAAAGAAAAGACTGAATAGACTAAGCAAAGGATTTGCTAATACAAGTAACGTTGCCATGGTAGTCCCTTTCCTTTGTACAGCGACTGCTGTGAAAACTAAAGAGGTAATCAAAGTGTAATTTTTGTTTTGTTGACAATTTTTTTTTTTTATTTTTTTTTATCATTGGAAGCAAAGAAAATTTTGCTTTGCTGCATAACTTGATTACACAAAATCTGATGATTATTTTGAGACCACACAGAGCCCATTTCAAGAACTTTTTTACAGAGACTTGACTGCCCAGGTGGAAAACTAGCCAAGAAGCCAGGCAATTGGAGCAGTCTGCCAGGTGGGAAGCAGGATAGCTTACATGAAGTCCAGTGAGATGGGCAGGTTGCCCTTTCACCCACCATGATGCCAGCTGTCATGTAACAGGTAGAAGGGAAACCTCTCTGCCTGCCTGATTTCCATAAAACAATGCAGAAGAACTGGATTGTTTCCAAGGAAAACAATTTTTGCGGAATCAGAACTTCAGATGGGAAATTATTTTGGAGACTGTTCAGCCAGGAGCCCAGGCAGGGCCAGAGTAGGTCTAGAGGCAGGTCTGGAGGTACTTCCAGAAAGACCAGGGCGACAGGGCACAGGGCTGAACAGAGGCACATCTATAATGTAGCTGAAGCCAGAACTGGTTGTCCACTCTAGGGCTTCCATGGAGCTTCCAGAAAAAAAGGACAGAGAATGCATGGGCAGGATTTCCAGCTAAGGCATGAAATGGCAGCTAAAGCCAGTTAATACACTCACAATCACTACACTTAAATAAAGGTAAATTGTCGTTTGTGAAGTTACATACGATTTCTGTAATGGAGTGATTTGTCTTATCAATTTTTGTGGTCTGTATCTATTATGCATTAAACACCAAAGTCAAATAGGAGGAGAAAGGGTATAGAAAACTAAAATATAATGTGAAGGCTGTAAACCAAATAGTAATAAATATATTCTCTCTGCAACTAAAAATGCTGAATGCACTGTTCATGTACATCCCATATTTTACATGCACAAAAAGATGTTACATAATGGTGTACATTTCAGATGATGGACTGTAAATCTGAATTTTAAAATCTACTAAAAAAGAGTCTATCTTTGAAGACTACTCTGTACTATAGCATACCTTTCTAGTAATGAACTAGACTCTCCAGGAGAGTACTTACTTATATGCATAGTAGTAAGCCGCCAAAGATGAGTGTGCTTAGGGCATTCTGTTAACTCCGGTTATTTTAAATACCATTAAGAATATGGGCTACATTTTCAAGTATTATAAACTGTCATGAAGAGGTTGCCATGATTTACCCAAAATATTATAAGAATCATCAAACTTAACAGTTCTAATGGAAACTTCTCACTGAAGTCAGCAGAGTTTAAATGGCTGCTTACACCGACATATCTTTACCTCCATCTGTTTCACTGGAAAAGAACTAAAAGAAGCGTGTGCTTGAAACCAGAGATTTCATTGAATCAAAGCCTGGAAAGTTCCCTTTACTTCAGTGTGAATAACCAGGATTTTAATTTGCAGTAAAATTTGCTCTGCAAAAAGAAGTTGTAAACATCTTATTACACAGATGAGCAGAATACCCTTCCTTCCCTCTGTCTACTTCTACGCCTTTTTTTTTTTAATAAAGGTTAATTTTCCTATTTCAGATCTTTGGCCTGTTCTCGTTTAAGTCTGCCATTTATCTTGTGGAATTAAAAAATATGGAAGCTCTACATATGCAAACTTTACATTCACGGGTACATAAGACTCAATTTGAATGTACTGGACTTCTTTCAGCTATGTAATATTCTTGATACCAGAGTAAAAAATTAAAGAATGCAGGAGGGACATTAAGGGAGAAGACACAGCCCCAGAATTCTCACACAATTCAAGCAGTTGCACACACACCACTCAGGACTTTTAGTGCTGGGGCCAGAGGCCCTTTACAAAGGGTGGGTCCAATGAGCCAATAGATGCTCCTTCTGACTCTTCTCACACACTCACTCTCAGGTGTGCTTCCTCTCCATTCAAACTGAACCCTAGGTTTCCTGCAGCAGAGTCTTTGGTGTCAGACTTTATAAAAAGAAATAATTTAGTACTGTGGTATTAAATGTGGTAGGTCAGCTTGAGCTTGTTGTCTCCAGAGAGGGACCAAAAACAAAGAAATTCCTGGGCAAATATACCCTTGAAATTTATCCACCCATCCTTCATGTACTCTTCATACAGCTTCTGCTGGCGTTTGTAGCCCCTTCAACTCTGGTTAGCACTTCTGCACCTGCTCCTTGGCATAGCATGGAAACTAAAGAAGTCCTAAATTTGAAATAAACATTACTTAGCAACAATTAAAACATCAATGTGTTATCAACATTCTTCTCATACTAAAGACAAAGTGCAGCACAGTACAGGTTACTAGGAAAAGTGCTAAGGAAGTTTATTGCAACAAAAAGCATATCTAAGGTGAAAGTCCCCAGCTTATAGCCTAAGGCTTCAACAAATGTAGCTGTTCATACTAAAGAAGTAGAGCTAAAAAATCAGCATACTAATTTATACAATATTATAACAATAAGTGACTAGTTGTGTTAAGCCCTATTTGTTTAAGCCAAATAACTAATATGTCTCAACAGGCAAAGCACAGGGAAATAGGGTTTTATTTAATAAGGATTTTTGAAATGGCTATGTACATGTTTCCCATAATGATTAAGGAGTAGAAATAACTGTGTGTAAATGTCCGGCTGGTGGAGTTCCCTCCGCCATGATTATTTAGACAATGCAATGCTTTTTATTATATTTTATTATTTATCCATGTCTTAAAGAACTTAGTGCCTGATTTACAGAGTTATGAAGGAACGTATGGACTCATTTAGGTAAGTTCCTGAAAGAATTTCTGCATGGACCTATCTGGCTGACACCTCCTGAAATCCTATATTCTATCTGAATTTCTTAGCATCTAAATACTGAAGGAAAGGAAAAAAATACCTTCCTACTCCAGATCTGGGTAATCTTCCAGTAATTTCCACTCAAAGCAGTGTGATAAGTGACAGAATTGCCAAGTAGGTGGCAAGGTGGAATTCCTACAGCTATTAAGTCTAAATGTCAGTCCCATTACACCCCTACAGAAGGAAGACCTACAAACTGTCCTCTTTCTGCTTCCTGGGAATCTCACTTCAGTGCTTGGTTAAACAGAATTAGCACTGTATTGAGTGTAGGTGGCAAAGGTTTTTGCAGAAGGGGTGTTGCTCTGTTGGAATAGGGAAGGGACTGCCAGTTCCAATTGGCTACAGTGAGCCCAACACAGGGCAGTTCTCCTGTTTCTTTGCAAAAACATATTTAAAGAAGGGAAAAAATTGCTGGACATGTAGAGGAGGAGAGGAAAAAAAGAGTAAAGAAACTATAGTGTGAACGCCAAAATCAGAGAAGAAGGAGGAGGAGGAGGAGGTGCTCCAGGCACTGGAGCTGGTATTTCCCTGCAGCCTGTGAAGAGGACCATGGTGAAGAAGGTATTTCTCTGAAGCATGTGAAGGGGCTCTATTCTATAGTAGACGGATATTTCCTGGAGGAACTGCAGCCTGTGGAGAGTCCACGGTGACACAGATTTTTTCCTGGAGGACTTCAGCCACTGGGAGAGACCACACTGGAAACAGGGAAAGTCTGAGAAGGAAGAAGTGTTAGAGAGAAAATGCTATGTGCTAACTCACCTCTGCACATATTCCCTATGCCATTCAGAGACTAGGCAGAGGAGTCTGTAATGAAGGACTGAAGCTCAGTCTTAAAATATTGTTTTAATGTTTATCTTCATTTCTTATTACTCAATCTATTTTAATTGGCAATAAATTAAAGTATTGCTTGGCCCACAACATAACTGCTAAGCAATCTCCCTGTTTTTGACCCCTTGTCCCAGTGAGGAGGGGGCCTGAATGTGCATCTGGGTAGATATTTGGCCCTTCACCTGAACTAACTCACCATAACCAGGAAAATCACATTTAGTTAATGTCCTCTCTCTAGGAGAAGAAAAAAGGCTCCTACAAGTGACTTAATTTGGATCCTCTTTATTTTCTATGTTTATTGTTGTAAAATTAAATATATCTTTCTCCTTTTCAATAAAGACCAAACCTTTGTTCTGTACATGACTTGAACTCCAACCTACCACATTTTCAAAAAAAATTGACTTTTTATCTCTGACATAAAGCCCATTAACATTTAATTTGGTAGGATCTGAGTAGAACTTCAAATTACAGAATAATTTTAAGAAAACACAATTTTCAAATTGTCGTTAGTAATGGAGAAGTTATAGAAACAATTGTGAACATAATATAACTTTACTTATATAAAAGATACTGCTGCATAGACAAATCAATCACTTTTTCAGTATCTTTAGCTAATGTTTTGGAAATAAAAAAAATCTGAGTTTCTATCAATGAGAATGTATTATCGTTTTGCAATTCTTGGACTTCTTGTGGCTACCTAAACATTGACTGTTGGATGGATTTCAAAAACTCTGAAACTCATGGTTTCTGTCAAAACTAGAGAGATTACCACTGCCACTGGAAGTATGTCCAAATGAAAATTTATTATTTCATATTTTTCTGTTATATTTTATTTTTATGAACACAGTGAATAACAAAACCTATATAAAAAGCAGAAGCATAAGGTGACCTTTCATTTGTGTAAAAAGATATATAAAAAAAAGAGGAAATGTTTGTTTATCTCCTAATCTTTTCAATCATATCTGACACGTTGCCTCAGATATTGTAGTTTCAAGACTGGGAAAGAGTAACAAATTAAACACTCCAATGAAAAAGAGATAATGTTTCATTTCATGTGTAAACTGTGATGCATCATAGAGTCCAATAGGCACTTGAATAATTTTAATAAAGCTGATATAAATAAGTGGTTAGTTTAATAAGTCTAAAGGCTATATAATCCATGTATAAAATCACCTGATTGAATTCATGCCACAGAGAGACCTTACTTCAGTGTAATTGCTGCTTTTTCTAGCTTTCCAGTGTTTGTTCATTATGAATATGTGTAGTTCTCCACAAATACATGTAAATACTTTTAGAATATGGTGCAGATGGTTTATCCTTAATGTCTATCCTAACATTTTATTAAGGGAAAAATCATACCTCATCAACTTGGTTGTCCTCCCTGTTGACATGACGAGCTCTGAACAAGGAGAATGCAGTGAGTGCTGTTTCATTAAGGTCTTTGACATGGTCCCCCAGAGTAACCTTATAGCTAAATTGGTCAAATAGGAACTCAGTAAATCGACAACTGAGTGGAAGTGAGTCAAAAATTGCCTTTCCCATTGGGATCAAAGGGTAATATCAGCAGTACAAATTCCAGCTGGCAGCTGGTTACTGGTTATATCTCTCAGAGATCAAAACTCTGACTTTTTAAAATCTGGACAATAGGATCAGACAGATTTGCAGGGCAGAGGTTGATATGCTGGAGGACAAGGCTGATATTCAGAGGGACATGACAAATGGGACTGGACAATGGGCTGGTGGGAACATCAAGAAGTTCAAAAAAGGTAAATGGAAAGTTTGGCACCTGGTGAGGAATAGCTTCATGCAGCAGTACCTGCTGCAGACTGGCTGACTGGAAAGTAGCTTTGTGGAAAAGGACCTGAGTCTTTTTCCGTGGAAATAGGGGTCCTGACGGGCAGAATGTGAGACAGGGACAATGTACCCTCTGGGGAGTGGAGCTAGCAGGAAGAGGGAACCTACTGAACCTACTGAGCCCTGTTGAGAACACATCTGGTTCAGATTTGGGGTCCACAGTAGAAGAAAGCACTGAGTTCCCAGAGTTATGCTTTGGTGCCAGAGTCAAATACTTATATACTTACCCTTATAAACTTTGACTGTAAGAAAAGGGAGTTCAGCTTGATTGGTGGAAAGAAGTAAATGTTTATATGTAGATCAGTAACCATAGCAACCTAAAAGTAACATGAAATAAACAGAATCAGCAGATGAAAAGGCTGGATGAAATGATCAAAACTAATGTGCAATTAGGTGACCCATTTTCCTGGGGAGCCTTTTCCAGTGCCAGACACCCTCTGGGTGAAGAATCTTTTCCTAATACCTAACCTAAAGCTCCTCTGACAGTTTCATGCAGTCAATACAATCCCTCCCTTATCACTGATTTGAGCCAATTGTCTCATAGGGAAGATGCAGAGAAGCAGGATTTCTCATCCCAGGTGTACAATGGCATACACTGAAGGAAAGCTGAATATGTAACAGGTCCATGTGAATGGAATGGATGTGTTGTAAAAATTATTAGAGGTCACTGAATCTGATAGTTGAGGTTTCATGATCAATAAGGCTGAGCACAGGTTCTTGATGAGTGCATTTGCACGCACATATGCAAACACACAGAGCAGGCTACACACACTGACACAGTTTACACACTTGAGCAAGATACCAGGATGGTCAGGGCACTGGAGAATATGGCTTTGAAGAGAGAACTGGGGACCTTGGCTTGTTCAGCCTTAAGGAAATAAGAATCAGTGTATTCTTACTGTTGTCTGTATTGCTCTACAACTGCAGGTTGATGGTTGAAGGAGTAGAGCAGAGTAGACTCTTCCCAGAAGGGTGCAGGGAAATCATGACAGGGAGCTGACAAAGGCTGAACATGGGATACTCCCAATTCAAAAGTAGGGAAAATGTTTTTCAGCACAGAGGCGATCAAATGCTAAGATAGGTACTCAGAGAGGCCTCCATTCTTGGAGGTAATCAAAAGGCTTGACAAACCTGCTCAAATCGAACGTGCTTTTTAGTAGGTTGGACTCAACAACCTCTGGAGTGCCCTTCCAGCCTGAGTTATTCTGTGACTCTGCATCTAGACATTTAGGAGCCCAGTTGCTGTTCACAAGTCTGATCTGTGAGTGTACAAAGGACTGCTTAAATTCCTAAATCTATCTTTTCACTGCTACAATTAAGATCTGTGTTATTTCTAACTGAAGTCAAAGGAAACAAGTTAATTCAACATATAGTACCATATAGTAACATAGTTCAATACAAGAACTTAGACACAAGAATTGTACAAAACAAACACAAAGTAAATTTTACTAGTGTTCCACATAGCATTTCATCTTTACTTTGTAGGAGAATTGAGAAGCAGTAAAGAACAGATTTTGGAGAATACTTTAAAGTCCTCATTTCTTTTGGTCAGGAAAGATGCAGTGGATCAGAAAAAGACTTGTGTGATTTATTTTATACACATCTCAGTCTTCCATACATTTATATTTACATTCATGCAGTCAAATACAACCATTCTACAAGTCTAGAAAGAAACTATCTCGTGCCTTCTGCAAAACATTATTTTACTAAAATCAGAGTGAAAGTGATGGTGAAAATCTGACTTCTAAAATTATCTCTTCTCAAACAAAGTGGATATGCTTTGTTTTCCTGACAGTTCTCATCTTGAAAAACATGTAATTATATATAAAAACCCCAAAACTTTGTTATGCTGATGTTTCATCATTAATAAGAAAATTAACACCCCATTGTCAAAGGAAAATGAGCATTGTACTGAGTAGGGTAGAAAGGGAAAATTTAACTGTTATTCATTAATCCCAGAGTTTAGACCGTTAATTATGATGAGCTGTAAAAATATCAGAGTATGGCAAGAACACAAGTAATTTTATTGTTCCTACATCATGTTTGCTTTAATTGGTAGATGACTGTTTTAAGTGATATATATTGGCAGACTCTGGAGCTTTTTCTCTGCTAATTCAGAGCTGCTGTCAAGCCACCTGCTTGAAGAAGGTCACTTGATCTCAAAGTTGTGAATGTCAGCTTTGAGTGTGAGTAGAGACTCATAGTAGAGACAATGCATTTATTAAAAAAAAAAAAAAGGGACAAAAAGAAAAAATAAATGAAAAAAAGAAAACTGAATAACTTTATTAAAGCTGTAGTATCAGTTTAGGTGGTGAAATTAAATTAATTTTAGCTGAAAAATATTGACATTTACCGTGGAAAGAATATGGGAAGATAGCATTTGAGAATTAACTTAAAAATGCTTAGAAAGAAAAGTTTGTTTTGGTTCACATATAAACTCAAGGTGTTTGCATACCTCTTAGTTTTGCAAAATATCCAATGGTACTGCTGGGAATCATTCATCCTGGGAGTACACAATGTGACTTTAGAACATCTGTGTGAATAAGTAGGATTTCTACTGCAATTGATTTGAAAATTTTCTCTGATTGCCAAGACTCCAAATGGATCACAAGATAATCACTATTATCACTATGGATCACAAACTTACATTCTCTGCCTTTCCACATCCTAAACATATGCATGTCTCTGGAAACTAGAATACAGGAGGCTGACTTGTGTTAAGTCTCTTTCCTGCATAGTCAGGCCATGCTCAGTGGTGACTTTCAGAGCAAAAAACTCAGGAGTGCTCCTAAGCCTAATGTTTATAGACTTGAATTGTAAAATAGCATGTCTGATAGCTGCATGAATAAAATAATCATTTGATTGCATATGGACAGAGTGCAATTTCAAAGTGCTTGATAAGCCAGTCAAACAATAAAAAGTCACTTTCTAGTGTTTGCATGCTGCCTCCTTGTGCCAACACCATTTGAAAAGAGAACATTGCTGCGGCAGTAAACTTTACTTCATTGTCCCCTTTTTGCAAAGTATTGTAGAAGAAAACAGGATTCTTGAATTGATTTCAGTGAGTTGTAATGTCCCACTTGTTAAATAATGATTGGCAATTTTTAAAGTCATCAGAAAATCAGTTTTCACATAGATGGTATTAAGAGTGAAGTATGGCTACCTTATTCAGGTTTTTGTTTGTTTGAAAAAGAGAAATTTAGAAGCATTACTTTTTTTGTTCTTGCTTAAATCCTGTAGTCTTCTGATGCTAAAAAAAAATAAAAGAAGAACTAATGCAAGTTCTTGTTGCCAATATATGTATTTCATCTTAATACTTTCTACTGAAACACACTCCTTATAGTTATGAAGTACTTGGATATATGTTCCAACAGAACAGAAGGCAAAGAATCTTGACTATTAGTCAGTGGCAGAATAATCAGAACAGGGAAATCTTGTTGCTAAATGCAATAGGATACCTTTTAAGACTGAGATAACTGAGCTGGGGAAAACGCTTTAAGATATAAAAAAGATTTCATTGTACTGAGGCAGGTAAGGGCTGGAGGATTTAGGGCAAACCATCTAATTAATCTTCTCTTACTAGAAAAAGATCAAAGAAGAAAGATAAAGATAGAGTTATTGGTCTTTTCCAGGCACCATGATCTGAACACAGGTGATTTTTTTTTTTTAAGCTTATGACATTCTGGCCTAGGTGAGGGATTGTATGTGACCTCTAAGCAGCAATAGGACTAGCATTTCATAGGAGCATTCAGAATGTTCTGTGTCTGTGCAGAAACCTGAACATGTGGGACTGTAGTTCAAGAGGAGTGGATCACAGACTGCCAGCACAATGCACCACTCTAATCATCGATATCAAAGTGGCAGTGAAGACATAAACTATGTGGACGGCTGAAAATGGCTGGCACTTTCATAGCAGGTGAGACCGATGCAGCCAAGTTGTTTGTACAGGCTACCAACTTCTCCCTATCTTTGTTGCTGCCTCCTTCTCAAATTGACATAGACATTCTTCCTTTGCAGATGCCAACATGTTGCCCAGCTACTCTTGCTGCAACCCAGCTGAGAGGATGGAGAAGGCAGAGGGAAAGAAGAGGAGAGCTGTGGTAGTTGGGAGAACAAGGGCAGTTGGGAAGTCAAGAGATGAGCTGGGAGGCTCATTCTGTAAGGAAATGTCACTGAGGGGAAAGTGTAGTGAGAGAGCACCAAAAAAAAAATTACCTAGCATTTACCATTTCTACAGACAAATGAGGACAACCAGCAATCTGCAGATGCACTATTAATTCTGCACTTTTTTTCTCTCAACAGCTCTGATATTTTTTCAGCTATACTGGTAGTTAGATACATAGAAATTGAAAACACCTTCTATTTTTCAGATCAGAGGACTCATGCTAATACATTTTTTCCCACATAGAAGTGTTTATGTTTTCATGTGAATCTTCCATCCATGTTGGGCTGTTCTACTCTTTCCTCTACTTGTGGAAACACTGTCCTCCTTTACACAAAGCATACATTAGGTGGTGTCTTCAAACACCTCAAAAATTTATAGTAGTAGCAGCACTACACCATCACAAACATCAAGGAAATGCTGCTGTGTTTCATATCTTAGAAATAAAGTTTGAAAAAAATTTAAAAACAAAGCAAAAGGGAAAAATATATCTTGATATGGCAATAAAAGAGACATTGTTTGAAAAAAATTATTGATGTTGTAGCATTACAAATATTTCACTGTAAATGGGTGTTAGAAACAAAAGTATTAGGAATCTCTGAATTTTGCCTTTACCCTTACAGGCTGTGAAGACACAGTTTAATTATTTCTGGTTTGTATTTCAACATGTAAATAGAAAATGAATGCATTATTAAATTCAACTCTGTTTTTCTTCACAAATCCATAATTTCTGTCATTATAATTATTTTTTGATGTTTAGGCCTAAAATATCAATCATTTGAATTTTAATTAATTTAATTGAAATTAATTTAACTTTTAGGATTTCTCTGCTTTCTTTAACCTAAATTTCTCCTCTGCCTACCTTATTCTTTCTAATTTGGCATTATACAAAACCCATTGGACAGGAATGTTTTTCCAATTTATTTAGTGGATTCTGGTTCAGGACCTTTTTTCCTTCAACCTCTTTACTTTTTCTTGCCTGATCTAATTTTCTCAAGGTCTCCATCCTCGTTTTTTTTTTCCCTTCAGCTGATAGTTTTCCTCTTTTCTTCACTTCAGCTGATAGTTTTCCTCCTTTCTGGTATCCCTGCAATCTTAATATTTGTTTCCCTCATCTGGTGATTTCATTACCTTCTACCTAATCTTCAAAACATATCTTCACCACTCTTTCATGCTTCAAAGACACTTCAAAACCTCTCTTCTTCTGGACAGGTTGGTTTTCTGCTCTTTTCTACTTTTTCTTATTTGATACGGTGGGTCAAATAAGAAAAAGAATAAGTGTAAAATTCTGCCATTTATATAAATGAATGAGGCAAGAATTTTTTGTCTGGCAGCTCTTCAGCTGGAGGTTTGCTTTCTGGACCCATCCCATGGTTGGTGACACTGGGAAAATCTCCAGCTCTCAGTACCTCTGTCCATTTTCTTCTTCTCGCTGCCAGGAATAACAGGTTCTGTATTTTTAATATGGCTTTAAGGGGAATAAGAAGATGTAGAATTATAACACAATCAGACACTGCAGTAGCAGGATTGTATTGAAATCTTAGACTGATGAGAAGTTTGTGGCATTTTCTGCACATTTTGTATGGTCTCAGATCAGCAAAGTGACACACTTGCTACCTCGTGTATGTCGCAGCCCCTCCTCAGATGGCTGTACCCTGAAAAACCCAGGCTGGCTCGCAGCCACCCTGAGGNATCAAGGGAAGGGGGAGACCGGGGCAGTCCATTTACAAGCAGGGCTAATAAGGGATAACTGGGGATAACAGAACTGCACATAAACTGAAATACAAATGGATATATAAACTTATAATATACACCACCACAGGTGTATCCACAGAGCAAAGGACCTACTGCTACACTCCAGAGGGTGCAAACAATGACTGCTCATTCTTCTTCACCTTCTCCAGGTTATTAATAATACCAAAGATTTATTGCCAACTTGCAATGAAACTCAATGCAATCATTAATAATCCTAGCCATGCTAGATGTGGAGACAACCCTACAAAAAGATTTACAGTTTGTTCTTCCTTCTGGATTTCACAGGAATTAGAGGTTAAGATTCATTATAGCTCAAGAAAAAAAAGCAGTTTTACTTTTGCTTCCAAATTATTGAGACAAACCAATTATATCTATGTATTCTTTTTGGTTTTGTGCACCTTTTCATAGTGAAAAGAAGGAAATGTTTTGAAAACTTGGAAATTTGATTCTGAAACTTTATGACATTCCGATCCCAAATATATCAGACCCATTTCAGGCAACATACTCATATAATAACAATTTCCAATGTGTTTAAGATATCTTTTTCTCTTCTCCAATATATTTCTGTTGTTTCCTCTCTTATTTTATCGAATCACATTGTAGAAATTTTCTCTTTTTTTACAACTGATTTTAAAATTTCACAAATATAGTTCACAAATATAATTTGCTAGTTTTAGAAGATGGAGAAGAATGAAAAGGAAAAAGGAAAGCAGCAATTTAACATTTCCTCAGTAATTATGATTATATACTTAAGTGTTGCCTATAGAGATGATTAAATTATTTTCTGCTTTTTTTGTTCTAAAAATCTAAATGAACTTTGGAAATTTACCTGCAACTTTTCCTGAGGGAAATCTGTCTTTTCTGCTCTTCATAGATATTGACACTGTAGGTTTGAGATTTAATGAAGAAATATTTTTAGCCACCTAGGAAGAAGAAAAAAAGATATGTCATCAAGATATAGGCAGCTGGTAGGTTATTAAACCTTGGGGAGTCAGATAGTGTACTAGACACGGTCCATGTCTTCCTAGCTGCAAACAGAACTACAGTGTTAGCTGTGTCCAAATGCAATTAACAAGTTAGTGAATTAACACAGAAGGTGATTAATACCATAGCACTGATGTCCTGACCAATGGTTTATATTTGAAATTTATATGTATTGCAACTATGCATTTGTGTGGAAAAAATTTGCTAGGAAAGTGTTTCTTAATGAAAAAAAACAACCGACAAAAAAAAACCCCGAATCAATACACCACAAAAAATCACAGTAATTTGAAAAATTTTTCTAAAAACAGTAATTTGGATAAATTTGTCTCCAAGACTCCAGTCTTCATTCAACACGTTAAGAAAAAACAAAGAAGTTTTTATATGCAATCACCACAAGATTGGCTTCCAAGGCACACAGTATAAATCATACAAATATGCTAAATTGAAGTAAATATTCTTCAGGGAAGAGGTCTTTGTTCTGAAACTAAAGGAAAAAGAAAAATTATAAATAATAATTTTGATATGTAAATCATGACTCTGTTCCACTGGTTTTTATAATAAAAGGCTGTATGATATGTTTGCTGTAAGATAGATTTGCAGATGTATCAGTAGTTATACCATAGTGAAGTAAACCCAGTACACGTTATAAAGGGCTTGCCTTATATAACTCATTTTAGAGAGTTTCAATAAAAGGTTTAATATAGAGTTTGAAAAAAGCTGTAACTAAATTCTGACTTCTTTCTTGTCTTTTTTTGGTTTTTGTTTGTTTGTTTTTTTAAAAAGGGACTGCAAGATCTTCACCAAGGATTTTTGAGCTTCAGCATTTTGCTCATAACTCAGAAAGCTCTGGGAAATAATAATATGTTTTTCTTACAATATCTTGATACCAGGTGATTTTCAAAATATGACCTTAACAGTGAATTTTCATGGATTCCTCTCTTCCCAACTAGAAGGGATGGTTGCACATTATTCTACCTGCTCTTCCTCTTGAAGCTAGACACCATATTAATTGGATTGTTGCATACACCTAATGTGTACATGGATACATACATACACAACGAACAAACTTTATTCTCTCCTCCATAGTGCTACACCCAAGGAAACGCATTCTGCATTACATATTTATTTTATGTGTTGTGTTTAAGTCTATTTGGAAGCTGAGAACAGGTCATTATGGGGAGAATTAATACAACTGTAAGAAACCATTTGATAAGGAGTCATGGTTTCCAGTGACATGGTCTCATAACTGCCAAGTTTGGAGTGAATGGTGAGGAGGAAAGAGGAGGTAAGAGATGGTAGCAGTGTTCTGGGGAGAGTGTGTTGGTGCTGTGAATGTTTCCAAGATTGAAGGAGTTTTGCCATCAAAGCCTGGGCAGTGCAATGAATTCTATTTCCCTACGGGGAGCTCATCAGACTAGCAAAGGGAATGAAAGTGATCCTTTGTGAGTACTTAGTGTGGAAAGATCATTTAAAACCACAGATAGTAAGAATAGGATAAAGAAATACTGGACCAATTAAAGTTTCTTTGGATCTGATTTTTTTTTTCTAAATACAGAGATCAACTGAAGAAAATCAGGACTTTCTTATGGTATATCTTCTATCAGTTATGAGGAAGCTAATCAGAGAGCAGCTCTACGATACTTGCAGGTTCTGTAGCATATTTCATGGGATTTTTTTTTCACTTGATGCAGATATAACTTGAAATTGAAACTGTATTTGATAAAATGAAATGTAGTGCACACTAGATAAGTGCAACAACAGATAGATATGTTTTTAGTCAAAGACTGTGAAAAAAGTAATTAAGCCTTAAGTAAGTAGATACATAATTGTCATGTTTCTAGTTCCGGAAGGAACTTAAGCGAGAACCCAGTATTAGGTGAGACCTCCTTTAAGGATGACAGTTCTGTAGTTATTACAGAAAACTATACTCATAAAAAAAGGACACATAAAGGTCTTGTAAAACAAGAAGAGAGATGGAAATGCCTTACACTGGCTTCAAATGTAAATAAACAGTGAGAAAGCTATTCAGACATGTCGCTTACATCAAAAACACAGGCCAAATCAAATAGATGATTATGTATTGCTGGCATAGACAATTTAGTCTCCCAGACTGAGGTGTTTAAGACAATCTGGAAAAGGGGACTTGATTCTTTTTTTTATTTTTACTCCATCTGAAAGTACCTTCTGAAAGATCTTCTAGATTAGTGGCTTATTGTTATTGGATATGTTTTGCTAGCCAGGATATGATCAATATAATAATTAACATGTAAAAAAGAAACTTGGTTTACTCACAATGTCTTTAAATAATTGCCAGAGAAATAAAGGTTTTACAAATCATCTTTTTTCCCAATCCAACTCTTCATTTAAAAATAAAGTTTTAAAGGTAGAGTGCAAAGAAGTACCTTCTGTGAAAATGCAGAATGATTCCAGTTAGGTATAGTTGTTCTTTGTTGTCATAGTTACAGGGTCTGGGACTGGTTTATCACTATGAGGGTATAACCAAAAACTGTATATTCTATACCCTCTATGTCATTCCTGATGAGCTGCTAATAATAAATCACTGGTAACAGTTTCCCAGAGCACACTTCACATTCCAGGCCACAATAGATAAGGAAAGAGATCGGGAAGACATTAACACCTCCACACTCAGATGGAGGGTCCTCCCTGCGAATGGGCCCAGCTGCACTGACACAATAGGCAGTTACAAGGGCCCACATTATCAAAGGATCCAAAATATCCCAGGACTCACAGAGATAAAACACCTATTGTGAAAGTCCGCGCCCTGGGGGAGGTACTGGGCATTCCCACCTGAACCTGGGGATATATAATCTTTGGGGTTTGAGACTAGGGCATCATCTCATTGGACCCAGAGAGGGAACAGAACTCCAGCAGAACTGTGGCTACCACTCTGGAGGAGTCTGCTACCATTTCTTCAACAGAACTGCTGTCTTCAACAGGACCATCATCCCAACTATCAGGTTTTTTTCCTTTCCTTCTGCTCTGCACCCAGAGGCACCACACAGTGCTGGGCACAGGAGCTAATGAGCACTGTGCTGTTCCTGTCCCAGGGGCCTGGATTAGTACTTTGTTCTTGTAGGTCAAAGCAGGTTTGTTATCTTGTGTCATTATACATATTGTGATTTTTTATTAAAATTGTAGCTCTGGGTTGTGGTCTGTCCAAATTGGGTTCATTTCTTCTGCAGTTTACTTTTAAACCAGCATATTTGTGAACATTTTGTTCAATAGAAAAAAAAATGAACAAAAAAAGTCTGCAAAGGAATTTTTGCATAGCAAAACATTAATGTCAGATACTGGATACCTGTGAAACCATTGAAGGGGCAGATAAAGTAACAACAAAATAATGACAAAATAATAGGGGTCTGGTGATCACTGATGCTTTCACAGGAGGAAAGTGTATATATTTGATGAAAAAAATTATATATACATCTGCCTGTATGGGAAGTAATGTCATAGTTATTTGAAGTAATTCACCATAGAAAATAGCAGAATACTAGAAGAAAGGAAATCAACTGTAATTGATGCTATTATTTTTCTTCAGATAGTCATAAAAATCAACAGCACTGTAAGTTGTGGTATAAAGTGAAACTGTTTTGACACAACAATAATGGAGGCAATCATCTAGCAGAACCTCAAAAGTATTCAAACAATGACATAGGGAAATTTAAATAGTGAAGTCACACACATTGATTGTATTTATCTATTGATAGAATCACACAATCATAAAATTGTTTGGATTGGAAACGACCTTGAGCTGGTTTTGACTGGGGTAGACTTAATGTTCTTCACAGTGGCTAGTAAGGGGCTGTGTTTTAGATTTGTGCTGAACACAGGGTTCATAATATAGAGATTTTTTTTTTTATTGCTGAACAGTGCTTACACAGAGCCATGGCCTTTTCTGATTTTCATACTACCACGCTGGTGAGGAAGTTAGGCGAGCATGGGAAGTCAAATAGGATCATCTTCCACTAGACCAAGTTGCTCAAAGCCCCATCCACCCAGTTTCCAGGCATCTACCACTCTGTACAATCTGTTCCAATGTTTTAGCATCCTCATTGTAAAAAAGACAACAAGTCTTGTAATAATTAATTAGACTAAAGATGATAATCATATTTTTGGTCTTTGTATGTATGTGGGTGACAGGATATGAATGACAGATAATTCGAATGAGTCTCCACATCTACATTTACACAAGATGAGGAATAACTGACCTCAGAGCCCTGGGACAATTGATCAAAGGATCTGGAGCACAAGTTGCATTCTCTTCTGCCCTGCCATTTGCAGGGAATGATGTGGCATCGTGGGGTGCATTAAGAAGAGCATTGCCAGCATTGCTGAAGGGCAACAAGGATGATTAAGGGGACTGGAGCATCTCTCCCATGAGAAAAGGCTGGTGGAGCTGGGCCTCTTCACTCTCAAGAAAAGATGACTGAGAGGGGACTGAGGGGACTGAGAGGGGACCTTCAAAATATATCTTCAAAGATTTATAATAAAAGACAAGTTAATTGAGTAAATATCTACTTAACTACTAAAGAAGTGCCAGTCACATAAATACATGCAAAAGATGAATTATTCCACTAGACCAAGTCATTAACAATTAAGTGAAGGAACAAGAAATGGATGTTATTATAATTCTTACTGTTTCAGTAGCACAAGTATATATCCCATCACAGTGTTAGAATTATTCCTTCCATTAGGAATTTTTAAAAAACTTTTTTAATAATAATTAAATTAATAATAACTTTCTTATTCATCAGCAAAGTTCATCTTGACAAATAATACAAATGCAAATATTTTGATTCTCACAGAAACTGTACATATATGTTTCTTAGACCTACATGGATCTGTAAACATACAAGAGCTAATATCTGCACTTCACAGTTTTGATTGTCTGTGTTCTGAAATGAGACAATAAGTCTTACAAAATAATAAAACACTGATAATATAGTAAGAAAAGTTTATTGAGCTAAGATCACAGGGAGGCTGTTACATCTTTAAAGCATCAGCTATAAAAACATTATTTCTTCAGAGTAGGTATTACTTTAGTTCTTGGCATCAATAAGGTTTGAAGTACTCATTAGGAGCTGTTCATTGAGTTAGGCTTTATTTATGAAGTGTTCACAAACCAGTAACAGTTACAAATAAGGTTTATCCTCATCCATCTTCCATTAATGGCAATTGTACACATATTAATTATTATCTTACAGATTGTTAATCTCAGAAAAGTGAACACCTCTTTTGCTTGTCAATATTTGAAATCTGCTAATGGAACTCTGTTACAAATGAGTTGCTACAGGCATGTTTTTTGTACCCCTGATAGATAGAAAATTAGGATCAGTGCTCGATGGTCATTATTTCAAGAACAGCATGCAGGAAGTGTTACTATTTAAGACTTACAGAGAAAACTAAGCTTTTCAAACTGCACCATTCAGCAGTATTTCTAGTCTTCATTTGCACAAGTAGTATTATGGCTACTATGACGTGTGATGTGGTCAAAAGCCTATGAAGACAAGATGGTCTTATTGGTCTTGGTTTTTTTCTGGGAAGTAGGGACGCTGCAAATTGAAGACAAGGGCATCTTGAAAAAAAAAAACCCTGAATATATCTGGGCTCATTCATGCTCTTATGCATCAGCCTGAGAGCACACAGTGAATTTTAAATCACATCACCAGCAAGCCCAGGTTCAACCTTCATTAACACTGGCTATATTCAAAAAAGTGTACTGGAGGATATTTTGAGATGGACCCTTCAACCTTGTCTCAACTTCACAAAACACTTTCACTGTTCTTTATGTTTTGATTTCCACAAAAAGGGACATGATTTATGGGGGGGGGGGGAAATCATCCTATGGAGGCAATTCAATCCTTTTACCAAATGTTTTGGTTAAAAACACAGAAAAAACCCCCAACAAACAAACCATGAAACTAAAAACAAAACCACTAAAGAACAACCCCTAACTTGAAATCCAAGCTATATATATCATGTAAAAATTATCTTTGTTGAAAAAATAGATATCTTTTTAAATTAAAAAAATCAGGTTTCTATTCTCTTAGCTGTTTATATAGATTTTATTTAAAAAAAAAAATCTTGCTTTGTAAAGCTTTTGTGATAGTCCAAAAGAGGGAACAGACTTAGCTGAAATGATGAATTGTTTACTGTTTTATCAGTTGGTGAAGGCAATCTGAGCTACTTTACATCTATTTATTACAGCCCTAAACTTCTGATTCTAACTCACCTGTTTCTATTACAAGAAAAACCATGACGAAGACATAAGAAATGTGCATGTTAGGGAAAATACTCAATTCTTGTCAGCTTTTTTGGTTCACCTCTCTTCCACATTTATTAAATTAGAGACATTAGACAGTAAATACCAACCTATTTCTTTTATTCAGTACCTGTGGTGCTATAGACCATAATTTTGGCTTTTTCAATCTGCTGTTAATATGCCTGCTTCCACAACTGCCTTGTAGCAGCAAGTTCTAGGAATTCACTATCTGATATGTAGAGAATTCCTTTTACCTGCTTGAATAATAACTCTTACAAGTTTCATTGAATATCTGCTATCTCTAATTTGGTGCACATTTTTTTCTGTTTTCATCTTAATCACCATTTTCTTGATTTTTGTAATCCTCAATCATATTAATTCAAATAATTTGGGAACCTTTATGTAATAAAGCTTCTTCACTCTCTTAATAGTCTTCGTGACCCTCCTCTGTAATGTTTTTGCTACATTCCTCTTATCATTCAGACCAGCACCACATATAAAACTTGTGACACGGGTTAACAAATCTTTTATAGTGCAAGGAAATTACACTCTGTCTTAATCTCAAATCTTCCTGATGGGTCTTTCATCCATGTTTAAAATGTTCATTGCTGTTCCCAGAAGTTTCTTGTGGGTACTATAAACATGCTCTCTGACCTTCAAGAGAAAATTATGTCATATGAAAGAGACAATTGTCACTGGAAAACTGTACAGGTAGGGGGGCATGGAATAAACCATTCCAAATCTGTCTATTGAAAGAGTGTAATGGGTTTATTGATTAATGAACATAGAGGAACTTTAATTTAAAGAAAACAAAATTAACTGTGACATCAAGCCAAGAATAAACTTAAAATATTTATTCCCTAGAAATATGCAGGTGCCTCATTATCAATAATATTGACCTTTCATGCAAACTAGTCAGGTTGGACAGTTTAGAAAAAGTGTTGCTTACATAAATGGAAATTATAATGAGAATATCTTGTCACTTTGGAGTATATTTACACTATTTTCAGCAGTGTCATAGAAAAGAGCATGAACTCTGTCAAATAATTTCACACATTATTTTATAGTAATTATTTTATAGGAAATAGTCACAAAAATGTCTTAATTT
>WEIV01016261.1:0-34354 GCA_013390005.1 Calyptomena viridis | reverse complement strand
CTCTCTAAATCTCCAGTTTTGTATAAAAGCAATATCCCAGCTGATCTGGAAAGATAAGCAGCTTCATCTGGGTAAAGTGAATTGTTTTAACCTATGAGAACTGTGTAGCACTTGTACTGAAAAAATTATCTGGTCTGTACAAAGAGAGATATTCATTGCAAAATCCAGTCTTTGGGGTTAACAATCATATCCTGAACAAATCCTTAATTATGCTTGTAATCTGGGCTTTATAATCACTTCCCAATTTGTATCNATTCAAGGCCACAGTGAATCCTGCTAAGCAGAGGTTAACTAATAAATCATGGAGCTCTTCATGCATTGAATTTGCCTCAAAGGGAAAAGGTTACTTGTGACTCAAGTTTAACAGGCAAACAAAACGATAAACAAAGTATGCAGTACAAAAACTGTCAAAACTTCGAATCTTTTTTAGCAATCAATTTTAAATGGATTTAGCTATACTGCTGCAAGCTGTGTGCTTGCTATTAAATCAAACTGGCTATATCTTGTCAGTATAAGATAATTTAAGAGGATGCTTTCAGAAAGGCCTCTAAGACTTTGTTATTCACAGAATCATAAAATGGGTAAGGTTGGAAGGGATCACAGTGAGCTCAACCTCTCTGCTCAAACAAGGTCATCTGAGAGCACATGGCACAGGATTGTGTCCAGATGGTTCTTGAACATCTCCAGTGAGGAAGACTCCACACTCTCTTTGGGCATTCTCTTTCAGTGTGTAATAGAGAAAGTTAAAATAGAATGAGAATTACAGAGGAAAGACTCCAGCTGCTGGATGACATGATGTCAAATAAGTTATCGATGATGTGACATGAATAATACATTGCACAAAACAAGCTCATGAATAGTTCTGAATCTTAATTCATTTTTATATACTCAGTCAGATGCAAAACAAATTGTGTCTATCATACAAATAAGAGAAAACCTATATTTTTCGGACTCATCATTAATGAATAATTTAACATGTCTTCAAGAAAACTGACTAGCCAAATTTAATTTGAAATAGTCACTTTTCAAGAGAGCCAGGTATTTTATTATAATGTATCTTCTGCTGAGATAGACATCTTTTCATTTAGAAGCATGCTTACTATCACTTCATGCTGAATAGCACTTAGAAGAGTGATGGAATTTTGCCAACCTTATCAGTAGATAAACTCTGAATTTGTTAGTGCAGTTTGAAAAGCCAGGGTAGAAGGTCTTGTTGCAGTTGAAAAAGGCAGGACAGAAGGTCTTATTTCTGCATATCATACAGACATGAAAGGCAAAATCTTTAAAGAAATTAGAAATTGTAAATTATTCAAAAAGCCTCAGTTTCATTCTAGCCCTAAAAGAGAGATAGATATAAGGCTATCTGAAAACAAAGATATATTTGGAATTAAATATATAACTAAATGTTTTGGTTGGATTTGAGATTTTTGAAGAGTGACATCTCCTCATTTTTGAAGAATTGCTAGGAAGGGGGGAAGCTGAGATGTACATCTTAGGTGGAAATATGTCATCATTAGTTGTTCTCAGTAGCCTTGGATGAGAAAGTTGACACATGCAGGAAGTCTGAAGCAAGTCTAGAATGTTCTATTCAGGGTCAGTACTGCTCTGACCTTCAAGGGACAGATGCAGACACACAGATTTCAAAGTATCTGATGGATTTAATTTATTTAAACATTTAGTAAGGTGCATAAACAGAACACTAAACAACAATAAAGCACCTGCTAAGTTTCTTGGCAAAAATGAACTTTGCCCATGTGTGCAGTTTCTTAGATGCATCTGACAGCAAGGAGAGGTGAATTATGCCAAGCAGCAGCAGAAGAAAGACAGTGGAAGAAGGTAAGAAAGCAAGAGCTAGTAGAAACAGAGGAAACATATCCTGTGTGCTGGATATGTTTACTAAAAAGAAATAGGCATTTCTGATTTAAAAGTCCATCTGAATCCATGTCACATAGAAGAATAACCAGAGCAGGTAGACAAACATGGAAACAGGACTTGCCATCATAGGTAAAACAAGGAAATGACGGTTCAGAGCAGCTCATTGTTCAGCCTGTGGTTGAGATAAAAACACTAAAAGCTTGTCTGATTAAGATTTATACTGAGGTGTTAGAAAGTTATAAACACAGGACGTTAGTGAAATATAGAGTTAACAAAAATAGTTTTATAATTGTTTTTGGTCTGGTTGGTATAGTAGGTGCCATATTCTCTATTTCTCTGAATCAAACTGGAATAATACGTTCACTGAGGCACAGCAAAGGCAAGAACCGAATCTTACACCACAAAGAGTTGTGTTTGGTATTTTTATGTGAATATCTCCTTTTATAGTAAATATCTCTTAAGATGAAGGAGGAGACAATACAAAGACTACTGGAAGTCTAGTTGGAGTCCAGTAAACTAGCACTTAGCAGGGGTCATCGATGGTACTCATTGTACCTTCATCAAGTTTGCTGATGGCACAAAACTGAGAGGACTGGCTGATACATGAGAGGGTTGTGATGCCATCCAGAGATCCTGAGTCAGACTATTTATGCAGCTCAACAAGATGAAGTGCACAGTCCTGAACCTGTGGAGGAACAACTACAGAAAATAAGGTCAATTGTATTCTGGGTTGCGTTAGACAATGTACTGACAGCAGGTGAAGGGAGGTGATTCTTCCCCTCTATCAGCACTGGTGAGGCCACACCTGGACTGCTGGGTCCAGTTCTGGTCTCCTCAGGAAATGAGAGATGTGGATATACTGGAGAGAGTCCAGTGAAGGGCCACAATGATGATGAAGAAATTGGAGCATTTCTAGGTGGCCCTGCTTGATCTGGGTGGTTGGACCGGTTGACCTCAGCTGGTTCCTTCCAACCTCAACCAGTCTGTGATTCTGTGATTTTGCAGTATGTGGAGAAGATCAAGCCAGTTTTTTGCAGATAAGTAGCCATGCTTCTCTTGCTTTTTAAAGGACAATGGAATAATTTCCTGCCTCTTGATCTAATCTCCAGACCTGATATCAGCAGGCTGGATTCCTTAATTAACCCTCAAATAGAAAGCTGAAGTAGTGATTAAATCACCAGTACCAGACTTATTGGTAGTTTATAAGGGAAAAACTGTAGGCAGAGTAGGGCAACTTTTCAAGTTCTCAGGGCTGGACTTTCACAGTTTCCTTCCTCACACTACAATATACTTGTAGTCTCTTGAGAACAAAATAAAGCTGAAAACTTGGTGTGAAAAATCATTTCTTCAAAGTAAATTGCAGCAGTTTCTGAACTAAACAAGATGAAAATTCACATGTTCATTGTCTAAATACCAAAAAGTTCATGTAAGCTTACACTTTTGTAAAGGAAATTTGTCTACATTTGATAAGACAAATATTTCTGTTATAATTATTTGTAGAGGCATTGGTCAATTGTCTTTTCTGTATTTACTCATCTCCTCATGAATGGTGTATAATAATTTCTTCATTGTATCTCTCTAGAATTGCATAGTAATTACTCACCACAAATTTTTTTCTTCAACAGTAACTTATGAACATTTATTTTAAAATATAATCAAGTTCAATATTGCAAACTCATGACTCTGTAAAACTATATGTCTATGATATAAAAGAAAAAAAGCAGTAATTTTGTCAAGAATAGTGTTCTACTAGAAATGAGTAGGAAATGAGGTCCTTTTACACTACAGTAACCTTAGTAAAACTTTCATTAGGTATCTTGTAATTTGCTGTTTTAAAAAATGTTATAGTACTCTATCATAATTTTTTTTAAAAAGTTTTCTATGAAGAATAAATGTTTCAAAAAGTGCAAGATAAATACAGATGCGAAAGTAAAGAATGTTTCATATTTGTACCATTCCTGAACTTAATACTATGACTAGCTTTTGAATATATAAATGTAAGAGATATATGCATTATTTTAAAGGCTCTAAATTATATTTTGGTGAAAAAATGCATGAAGACTAGATAAATTTGAAAAAAAAAGTCTTACAAATAAATTGCTTGTGTCTTTTCTACCTCAGAAAATTTACAAAACTATCTTTGGTATGTTCAGCAAAATCTTTCTTAAAGAAGGAATTAACCATTTGGTCTGACATAATTTTGTAGTATTTTTGCAATTATTATTAGCATGATTATATATCCATTTTGTGAATATAAGTCCCAGTTGTAAATGATAGAAATAATTAAAACCGATACTGTCATCTTGTCATATAATGGAAATAAGTCTTATCATTCAAACTAATGAGTGTGGTGAATATATTCAGTCCCATATGGTCTGTGAAACTGGCACAATTGTATATGAAGGGGGAGTTAGCAGTACAAACAAATCTACCCACTCTCTCAGTATAGCTGATACAGAAATAGTTTCAGTGGCAGAACTAACAGAGAAGGAAAGACAAAATGATTGAGCATAAACCAAGAAAATCCATGTAATATTTTCTTCTGTCCTTGGGCTCTATTTTTCAGCAACGGGAGCCATTTCCAGCAATGCAGATTTAAGAGGGAGCATTGAATCAGCAGCAAGGGAACTATTTCTTCTCTCATCTACTCCATTTTTTCTTTAGCTGTTTTTATACGTCAAGGGATATTGAAATACATTGATATACATTCAAGGGATATTGAAATTAATAAATAATTTCTATGGCTTTCATGATTTATTTGCTCTAGCTGGAAATATAATAAGTAGAGCATGTTAGTGAAAAGAGATATAAGTAAGCAACCTAGACTGTCTCATTTAGAAAGGAATTCATCTTAGAATGGAAAAAATACAAGCTTTGTGCGAGGAGGAAAGTTTCCTGGGTCTACCTGTGGTATGTTATATACTTCTTATTTTTGGGAGCCCAGAAGGTAAAGTAAGTTTCATCTTCATGATCTATTTTTATTCAGAAAACACTTTACATTTATATTTTGCATATATTTACAGATGAATGCAATGTCCCATTAGTTCAGCATACTAAAACCAGGAAGATCAAATAACAGATATTGAACAAAATTACTCTGACTACAAAAATGGATGGAAGTCATGTCCAAAATCAGAATGTAACCTACTCCCATTTAGAACGTAATACTCCCTATTATAGGACACTTTCAAAGTTATCACTCCTTTTTCAAAGAAAAGGTTGTTAAGATACGCATGCAGGTAGTTAATCCTGAGCCATGGCTCCACCAAAAATATAACTACATAAGAAAAGTCAGAGTACTACAGATAACAAAAGGAGAGCAATGAATGTATACACCTTATATGTATATAAGGTACATACCTTAAAAAGTGGTATCACTAGCAAGACAGGACACAATCAGTGAACAAAAAGTTAGAATTATACTGTCAACCAATAACTAATATTTTTTTTTCATCTAAGACAGATGAACCAGGGTCTAGATTTTCTTTCTTTGTAGGGTCTCTGTGAACTATAACAGCAGCTGAGACACTATGGCTACACCTGTATTAGCAAGCTGTGCAAAACAGAAAGAATGGATCTGTAAAACTGGAGAACTGGTGTCAATGATCTGATGCTTACACTATAGGCATTAGTTTTTAATTTGTGTCACTTCTAGGCTAGTCCCATAAACTGAACACATTTTCATCTGGAATATCTCTAGGTGAGTCCATTTTTGGCTTCCAGATCTTGGAACACAGTGCCGTATTACACCCTGGGTTCAACTACTTCCCTTATATGGAGTTATGGGTAGGGTTAAAAATTAGAAAAGAAGGATTAAAAGAATTAAAAGTGATTGCTGCTCCCAAGCCGGTACTTCCTAGATAAAAGAAGAAAAGAGACTCCAGCTGCCACTTCCTGATAAGAAAAGACTCCAGCTGTTATTTCACCAGATAAAACATGGTCACAATTATACAAAGGTTCCCTAAACACTGACAAGCACCTGTCATAATAAGATGTAGTGAATGGAGCGGCATGAAGACATCACAGCCTTCCTTCGCAAACATTCTGTAGGATGGGAATGTGGTGACCCATTTGACCTGTGTCAACCATCTATCAGGAAACAATAGATGCTCATCACACCACCCTAAATTTACTATTTAACCATAGTAACTCAAATTCCAAAAGAATAATATAAAATATATTGGAAATGAGGAGAAATTGGGAGAAGAATTTTCCACCGACACTGCTGAGACAGTCAACAGGGTGAACCTCTCTTCTCTCCATATGGGGATGCCCGTGTGAGTGAGTAGTAACCAATGCATGCTGGTTGCCTGCTTTAAAGATTAGAATTTGCTTCATATTTTTAGTAGATTTTTCTACTTTAGAATTTGTGCTTATGCTTTGCCTTATATTATTATTACATGGTTTTAAATATGTTTTTGTAGCTAGATCGTATCACCAACTACACCGAACCTTCGCTCACTTGTCAAAATTTGTACTAATAAAAAGTGTTATTTCATAAACTGTTCAAGTGAATTCTTTATAGAGGTGCTGCCAGTTTCATCAACAGCAGAATAACACAAGGAGAAATCCACTGAGGAGTTCTTCCCTGTCACTGTTAAGTGGCAGTCCCCAAAAAAGAGTAATCAAATTACCCCCCGATCTTGTAAATCTGTCAGTGAAGATTGCCCACATATAGGACACCTGGACAAGCTGGCTGGCTGGACAGGAGTTTGATTTCCTGGGGGCACTGACAGTAAAAAATAAATTACTAAGGGCTGGGGAAAAAACCTGCTCTTTCTGCCCCTTTTACATAACACCTTAAAGTAAGAAATATGGCACCACTCCAGATGTTTTTGGAGATCTACATGGCCTCCAGCTGCCCTTGAAAAAAACCCAGGCTTCCTGTATCATCTGTGGTTCCTCTGTCAGGTCCCATTGTTGTGGTTTTAAGTAGCCAGAGTTTTTTATTAGCTGGGGGGGCTAGGAGAGAGGCTTCTTTAAGAAGCTGCTAGAGTTTTTCTCTGCTCTAAGCTAGCCAAGGTCAGGCAACATCTCCTCTGTGATAACATATTTAAGAAGGAGTAGAGAAAAAAAAGGCTGGGCAGAACATCATGGCCGCTTAAGAGACAGGAGGGTGAGGAGTTTGATTAACACCAAGGTCAGAGAAAGGAGAAAGAGAAGATGCCTTAAACACTGGAATAGGGCCCCAGCAATCTGTGAGGAATCATAGGGGCGAAGATTCTTCAGCCTGTGAACCCGTGGAAAGACTGGGAGATTTTTCCACGCTGGAACAGAGACATGCCGGAAAAGAGAGGCTGTGATCCTNGGTTTTTTTTTCCCTTCTCTGAGAAATTTTAGATCTATGTGTGGGCTCTCGGCTTTTAGCCAGAGTCAAACCATGACACCCATGAAGTTCTTTCATGGACCCTCATGTGTCTCACAATGGTTTTGAAAACTTTCATAGGAATAACCGAATAAAGACATGGGTCTCTGCAAGTTGAATGAGGAAATAAGGTGGAGAAAACTGTGTCTAGCTTACTCCTTTGACAACTTGATACTTTCTAATATTTCATTGGCCTGGCTGTGTGGTGATGAAGTATTTCCCTAGGGCACTTCTATCTCCAGCTACACTAATCCACAGCTTTTCCTAGCTCTGAAGAAAAGACTGGACAGACCCCTGAAAAAATACTGTGGAGCGATTCAGAAAATAGAGATGTTTACTGAGAAATTTTGAAAAGCTAAAGTCTGCATACTCTAAGTATAGTCTCTTTTCCTATTTGGAGGCATATATCTAGATATTAGTGAAGATCTGGCAAAAGCTTCAGCATGAACCTGAATGGAGTGGTACTAAACTGAATAGGAGTTAGGATCAAAAATTTTAGATTAATAGGGAAAACCTACATATTTCATTACAGGGAAAGCTGAGATTAAATGCAAAACTACTCCCCCCTTTCTTTCCCCACCTCATTAAGTTGTCTAAATATTTAATGATATGGCCATCATGAATTCAGCACTAATCACATCCCAGTAAATATATATTTAAATGAGTTAATTTTTTTCTTTAATTTTTACCCAGATAAGTTTTTCAATTTAACATATTGGTGAATATAAACAACATTAAAAAAATTAGAACCCGTTTTTCATAGTCAAGAATGGAATGTATATTGTATCTCAGGAGTCACAAACCAATTAAAAAAAGGGAGAAGAAAACAAATAAGGATTCCTTGTAACAAAGGACAGAAATAAAAACTCAATCAGGATAAAGTAATGAGCAGAATCACAATTTATTACTACTCATCTCTACCAAGTGAAAGTAAGTTGCCTACTGAGAATATAAATAAGACAAATCAAATACCTCAGGATGTATCTGAAGAAATTTTATTCTTATCAGATAATGAACTTTGGGTTTGTGATGAGAATGCTAATGAATTCATTTGTAATGTAGATAACAATAACAAAGATAAAGCTAGTATGGTGAAAAGAGGGATACCATTCTTCGTTAAAGTTATCAGAAATTAAAGTGATGGAAAAAACAATTAGTGAAAAGTCAGAGACCTGACTTAGAAACCTATAACTGTAAAAGCAAACGTCAATAATACCAATATTGAGGTGCTAAGAGACAAATATTGGGAGGTAACCATTTGAACTTAAACTTAGTTCTCCAACTCAAAAATAAATAATACAGTTAGAATATGATCCGGAAAATTTTCTGCGCAAGTATATATTCAATCTTAGGTTTTCTTGTACAAGGCAATTTACATAGCTACTGCTTCTGTCCAAAATCTCTCCTGGTTCCTCTGAAACCTATCATGCATAACTAGTCACCAGCTAAAAATCAGCCAGACTAAAAAATAAATCTTAGCCTTGTATTCTGAAACCCTCAGCTCTCTTCTATATCACAGTGGGCAGCATCATCAAATCTACAACCAGAATAATATTTGACTTTGATTTTTCTAACTTTTCATATTGATTCTCTCCCCACTTTATACGTCTAAGATACAGCCTTTTCTAACTGTCTATATAATTATAAATTTTATCAAGCTCGTATCATTTTACTTTTCATTATGGCAACACCTTCTGTGGTCCAAAGAAGCTGTTGTCCTTGTGAAAGATATTCAGAATACTGCAATATAACAATTATTGTAGGTCAAAGTAACATTATTTCTTCTCTGTCTGTCTTTCAAGTGAGTGGGCTTCTCCATCACAGGAACAGCTGTGTTGAGTTAGCCTTGTCTAAGGGTCAAAATGCCAACAAGCTGTTCTCTTACTCACCCTGCTCAACAGGTCAGGGAGAGATAATGTTATGAGAAAGCTTGTTGGTTGAGCTAAAGGCAGAGACATCACTTACCTGTTGCCTTCATGGGCAAAAAATGCTCAACTGAGGAAAATTAATTTGCTTATTGTAAATTAAAATATATTTGGATGGTAAGTAACAGAAACTAACATTAAGACAATACCTTTCCCCATCTCTCCTTACCCTCTACTCCTTCACTCCCAAATCCTCTACATTCCACCTCCTACCACCATGTGCAACAGAAAAGGAATGAGGAATGGGGAGCTATGGTAGACCATAACAATTCCTCTTCTCATGCTTTTCTTCTGCTCCAGGATGCATCCTTTCCACGGGCTGCAGTCCTTAATGATAAACCTGTTTCAGTGGGGGTTCTCCCCATGAGACTGCAGGGAAAACTCTTCTCTGCATCTGTGTTTATGACCTTTCTTAAGTATGTTTTTGCAGAAGTGCCACCAAGTTGGCTGATGGTCTCAGCCCATGTGGCCCGTTGGGAGTCTGCTGCATGTGTGCTTTTGTCTGGTACAGGAAAGCTCATACCTTGTTCCCATAGATCAACCCTTCAGCAGCCACACTATCAGAACCTTGGGACCTCCACCCAATGTAGATACATAACTTCTTCAAAAATTTTTGCAGTCTATTCTCTGTTCACCTAGGCTCTTTCACTCGGGGATAAATGTTTAACTCTCAGTAACATTTCATTCATATAATCAACTTCCATTTCTAACTGGGTAAATTTTTCATTCATTTTCAGCCTCTTTTGGAGAGATAATATGTGAGGAGGGAACCACAATTATTTTGGTTTTTTGTACTAAAATCACAGCTGCCTGGAATCAGGGAGTGGTATTTCTTTCAGTGGAGGACATACAAGTAATAATAATAGATCAAATTTAGGACAAGAACAACCAAAAAATCCCATAAAAATTCTTTCAATTAATGCACTGGAATGTAAAAAAAAAATTAAATGTATTTCATTTAACTTCCAATATATTTAGTTATATTTACAAATTATACATGTCCTGTTATATAAAAATTAATTGTTCAACCTATGAAAAAAGATATAAGAAAATATAGATGTGCCAACAAACTTGATATTGACTATCTGTAAAAAAACCCTAATATAGAATCCTAATACTTGATGTTCATAGGTGTTTAAATTCTTCTATATTGTCACGGTAATGTTGCTTAATATTTTCTGAATGAATATGTTTACCTGTTTCCTTTTTTATGGGGAAATATTTTTAGTTTATTGTATTCACAGTCTTTAGAGTTAACTAAGATAAAATAAGTGCCTTCAGAAATGCTCATTAAGCAATGACAAGGAGTTATTTCTGAACTAGGTCATGAGTGTATTCAGCAAAAAGCATTGTTGTGTAACAAGCAAAGGAAAAGGAAAAGGAAAGGTGCCATGGTCCCTCCTCAGATGGCTGTACCCCGAAAAGCCCAGGCTGGCTCGCAGCCACCCCGAGGGGCTTTGGGCAGATTCGGGCACCAGGCGACCAATCAGCCCTTCACGGAAGGGCTCGGGATGCCCGGTGACTCAGGGGCTTCCAACCAGGTGGTACGTCCTGCCTCACACCCCACAAGGGGCTTCTTCAGTGAGGGCAGTTCGCCAGACCCTGGCTGGTGTCCCTGGAGGAGGACTGGCGGACTTGCTGCTCGACAAAGAGGACAAAAGATGACCCTCGTGGGTGGTGTAACAAGGAACCTTTATTAGAGGTCTATGCCTCTAGAAGAACCAACCCACAAGTGCTCAGATAGGTCTCAAACATGGGTTTAAGTAGGGGGCATAAACAGGGGGTGGAAATGGGGAAAGGACCAACCAGGGGAGGGAAGGAATGGGGTTTAGGGATGATTGGCATGAGAGGAAGCCTAAGGCCTTGTACTCAAACCAACCAGGGACTGAGTAACTTGGAGAGACAGGGAATGTTCTGGAAGAAGGGGAGGGGTCAGGGTACATAATTGGGATGGGGGCAGAGGGACCCGAAGGCGGGGAGATTGTGGTGGGGGGGAAGACACTGGTGGAGGGAACTAAGTGGGATCAAAGGAAGGGGGAGACCGGGGCAGTCCATTTACAAGCAGGGCTAATAGGGGATAACTGGGGATAACAGAAATGTACACAAAATGAAATACAAATGGATATATAAACTTATAATATACACTGCCACAGAAAGGGGAAGGGAAAAGAAGGGAAAACTCTCCAAGTCACTGGCCAACGAAATAACTGGTGCAAATTGCCTCAGCTCATCCTCATCTGTGCATACTCTCCATTGCAGAAACTATTCCTGTGGATAATTTTTTACACAATAACAATATGGTTTCATCAGGACTGTTTCATTATAGTAATAGTGTTTATGAGACAGTGCTTTTATCAGGCACAGATGTTGCACACATCGATTGGCTGTTTAGACTTCTGCATGTGCATTATCAGAAAATGCTTATTGGCTACCTATATCATCATTTTCTACTAGAGGCATCTATCAAGATTTCTGCATTCCCTAGCACAAGATTATCAACTGAAAACTATGAAACAAGGGCTAGGAAGGGAAAGGTCACACTTCAATGGCAATAATTTCCTACACGTCCCAACTTTACAGATGAGATAATATTTCCTGAATTCTCCAGTGTGAGGCTGTGAGGATTGCAGCACTTTGGGATAAAAGCGTAAAAGGTTCTACCACAGCAGTGTAGTGTTGTGTATGTGTCAGGTTGCATACAAAATGAAAGGTAGACTGTAGTGTTACAAGTGAAACACAGCAGACTTAAAAATGCAAGCTTTATATAGGGCAAAACACTGTGCAACAGCAACACTGGTGTGTGCTGGATACAAGAGTCTCCTTCACTTTCCCTCAAAGCTCCCTTCTCTAGTCCTGCACGTAACAAGACAGTGCAGCGGCCAACACATTCAACAGATCCCACAAAAGGGATTTCGTTTATTGTCTTTTCTTTCTTGAATAGGTTCCTCCTATGAAATAGTATATACTTTTGCAACAAACCACAGTCCACAGTCATAGCTTTTACTGGAGCTGAGTCAGTAACTCAAATATGCCAGTTCATTTGCAGCACAAACAGATAATTTCATTTGGGTCATGGATTAATTTACAGATATGGAAGACAAATGAGCTGCGTGTTGCTGGCTGTCTAGACAGGAATTCATTTTCTTCCTCCTAGAATTGCTGATGACTTCCTTAATACACCTCTGAATGGGATTCTCCAGGTACATAATTTTTAGGCATAAAAATTCATTCAAGTAAGCACATATTTAAAGTAAATGAGCTCAGAATGAATGCTAAAATGAATGTAACCCTAATATAAATATATGAAATAATTTTTATTGCTACTGAATTATTATGCAGAGTGAAAATTTTCTCCATTTATCTTGTAGATTTGATGATTATTTATCATTATTCCAGACGTGTTTTATGTTGGTCTTCTGCTTAGGCACAGTTACAAGACTCGTGACCTATTGCTTATGAAATATTTGTGTCAGCTGAATTTGGTTCCAAACATTTTCAGAAAGCAAACATAAAAGTAGTAGCTGAGAGTAAAGTTCATACACATAAAAACATCTAAAAAGTACTCCTGAAGGAATTCTTCAATATACCCACAATTTAACTAATAATTTTTCTTATATTCTTGGCAACTTTAAAATGGCATTTTAAATTCGTAATTTCATGCCTCATTTTTCAAATAGAAATATCAAAAAAATTGTTCTTTTCCACCTGTTCGCAAATGTTTCTTCAGGCCTTTGAATGTAGTAGCATATACTTTATTAAAGCAGAATATTTATATATATGCAGTTAATTTAAAGAATCAACAATGATGCATAAAGAAAAGAGTTAATTTGGAGACAAAGTCTATTACCCTCACAATAGGTCTATATTTGCCAAAGTTAAATAAATAGACTATCCTTGAGTTATTCATCTTGAAATAGCCTGGTTTGGTTAGACACAACGCATCCTGGGGATCTATCCCAATGCTGTACTCTCTTCCACATGATGTTTGTTTGTTTGTTTCTAATGGTATTTATTTAGCTATTTGAAATTTATTTGGCTGCATCCCTCCCATTCATTCCTAGTACATAGTGGGAAGACTGATCTGTCTTTTGCAGGTATCTAGAGGAAACTGTGGAAAGTCCTGGAGAGATTATCTGCATTTAAATAGACACATAGTAAAAAGAGAACTTCCAGTGAAGCTTTCAGAAATCTCAAAGTTCCTGTGATAAACAGCGGACAGTGAGGCACTAAAACGGGAGTCAGAAACCAAAATGTCTTTGTAAGCTTTGTTGTTAGAAGCAGATAAATTATACTATTTTCAGTTCTTTCCTATAAACACCACAAAAAAGATAAGGATTTCTGAACAGGATGGGACACAAATGAAGTGCAATAACTGAGCTTTACTATAAAATAATTTTGAAATAAAAGAATGTGTTCATATTAGGAACTGCTTAACCTAATAATATCTCATCTTACACCTATTAATAAAATTCTAAAAATAATAATATATAGTCTTAAGATTTAATAAGTAGATATAAGCCAACCTAATAATAATGTAATATAATCTTTTTCATATGCATGTGCAAGGCTTCCATAAATCTAGGTCTGCGTATGCCTTGGTATTTTTTTGGATTGCTTACAAATGTGAAATGAAATCAAATAGTCAAAAGAACTAGGTGATTCTCTGTAGTTTAACAAAGGGAGTCCACATGATGGGGAACCTTGTCCTCTACTTTCAATGCAGTCAGGGGGCCACTTCACATATGCATTTCTTGTTTTCCTACCACTGTAGTGAAATCTGCTGCCTTGTAAAGACATCCCTACTGGCAAAGGCACAACCTGAGAAGAGCTGGATACAATTACATAACTTCTGACCATGGCTGACAAAGGCCCTTCACCTGCTGTGGGGGCAGCTGCTTTCAACACAAGTACAGACTTCCTATACTGTTTCTTCCATGAGAGCTGAAAAAAAAATATAAAATTATTTGGCTAGAGGATTTTAGCAAGGTTGAAATAAACAATTTTAAGTGTAATGATGATTATCCATCAAGTGAGCCAGACAATGTGCTTTGATCCATTTAGTAATAGGGCTACAGCCCAAATATCAAAAGGGTATTCACGCTTTTGACAGAGGAAGGAAACAGTTTGGGTCATCTCATATAAGAATGCCATGTTTTATGTATCCATCCCTTCCTTTTTTCCAGTGACCTGCTACTGGAACATGTTCCTTTCTTAGCACAGCCCAGCCCATTAGCAACAAGCGGTGTGTAATACACATGTTCATGGGTTGGTACTGATTGAGATTAATTAGTGGTTCTTCTTACATGGAGGTCTGGAATTATAACAAAAGGCGCAAAGCCTACAATTAGCAGTAGCAAGTAACCTATAATTTTTTCCAACTCCTCTACTAATTCTGATTATTATCCACTGCACATTTGATTTCTTGCCATTTTCTTTGACCTCTTCACAGCAGAGATGAAAATTTTATTGTTGAGGTAAGGGAAACGTGTGGTTACTTTAGCACCAAGGACATACTACATTAGCTTCTCAAAGTCAGTTTGTGGGTATTGCCCCACCAAGACAGGCTATTAATCATACTTCTTCACCAATTGAGTTGACTAAAATGTGTTTGAATTTAGTGGCCCTGACATTCACAGTTGGCAAATGAAAAAATATGTTTTAATCACAAAGCTAGGACTGCAGAATTCAGCTTAAGACTGGTATATATTCTGTGATTCTGTGATATACCTTAGCTTGCAATTTCTACATGAACCATTCTGAAAAAAATTAGTAAGGAGAAAATTTTTTATGTTGCATTTGCTGCAGTTATTGTCTCTATAGACAGCATCCTGAGGACCTATTCTCCTACAGGCATACACAGGTATAAAATCTAAAATTTTAACTAGTGATCTCCAAGTTAAATCTTAACCGTTACTGGCTTTGAAAACTTGAAATTGGCAACCAGACTAGTGTGCTATTCAGTGTCTCATTTCAGGGCCTCTTCATGGTGTCTGAACTCTTGACACCATATAAATAGGGTTTTTTAAGCAAAAGACTCCTCTGCCAGAGTCCTTAAATTTTATTCTAACAACAGTAATTGAGGGATAATAATGGGGAAGAAGCTGAGAGCTGCTGGAGGAAAGGAGCAGAAGTGTTATTTCCATAGCTGACACTTTAAATATGACAATGCTAATGCATAATGTTCTTGACAAAAATGTATCACTCAAGGCATTTAAATAAGGCATTTAACATACAAGTATGAGGACTAGTGCTAGTAAGTTCAACAGATCTTTATTAATCACTCTGTCAACTATTAGGACTTTACGTTGCCCTTTTTCTGGAATAATGTGCAAGCAGTGAGAAAAGTGCTTTCTCAGCCCTCACCATCCTCTTCACTGTATATGGCAAGACAAGTCAGGATCCTTCTGTTAATATTTGAAATCTGCAAACTATTCTGAGGACGCTGAGATTATAAAGTTACATTTAGTTAAAACAGGGGTGAAAGAGATCAATGGATCCTTTCAAGCTCATGCAGTCAGGTAATCTGCATGTCATTCTCCAAAATGCATTACACTAAAAAAATGGAAGGTTTTTATCATCTCTGAAGGGAGATGAAACAGTACATGGCACTGACATTCATCCACTAAAGCCCATTCAGACTTTTTCAATCTTTCCGATAAGGGTCAGGGAGTCAGAATTCCTTGCTGTCAATCAAAACAATAAAAGTATTCAGTTGTGCTGTACCAGAAAGTGCTCCCAGGAGGTTATAGTTCACAGAAGACACATAAAGTGCCATCTGAAGACTACGTCTTTATATGTCTCAAAATTCTCTCTATGGTCCTGAGCTTGCCAGAAATACACACAAATACATATAAACTGAATTATACCAATATAGTTCTTTATTCCTTAGCTAAAATCTGTATTCTGCATCACTAGGTACTGATACAGGGAACAATCATACATATTTCAGACATACAACACAATGGATCCCACAGCAAAGATCCTCAAACTCTTCTCCTAGTGAAAGAGAAATGGCTTAGATCCAAGGGCTGCATTTCTTCCTAACTGAAGTAGCAATGTGGTTAAATGAAACCCTTTGCCTGGTGTGGCAGCTCAGAGAGTGGCCCCTGGGAGTCTCTAAGCCTCCTCACCTTCCTGTGTGACCTTGAATCACTCAGTTTGACCTCATGATGAGCTGGACTCCTGAGCCACAATATAACCCATGCTCTTGGTATGCAGGTTAATTTGCATACCATATGCAGAATCATTGATGCATTTCTGAAGAGTATTCTGTGATTCGTTCACAGATTGTCACAAATGTAGACACTCAGAAGCCAGTAGTTTATTTCAGGCTGCCCATATGCATGGGGGAAATTACTGACAGCATGTTACTCAGGCATTACAGATAGGGGACCTTCATCTTCAAATAGTAATGAAATATGAGTCATTCTGATTCAGAAATATGGAATCAGAGTCATTAATCTAAGAAAAATGTCTTTGAATACGTGTGAAAAAAGCCATTATAATTAGAATGTTAAAAATTGCAGGTGTAAATTTCCTTTCTGTTTTTTTTATGAAGATATCCAAATGATTAACTGACTATACATGTCCTAAACTAAGCACACAAACACTCTTACATCAGCCATATGGTACATCTCACACATAATCTTTCCCATCTCTAAGACAACTTCAAGTATGTTTATTTGGAAGCTCAATAAGCATTTAGTTTTTCCTAGTTCATGTAGGAAGAACAACTAAAGCTAGAGATCATTGATGCTAAATGCATCCTTTATGTAAATTGCAGATAATTTTGAATCTGCTGACATGCCTGTGTTTCCTAGAGATTATTAAATAAGACGTGTTCTCCAGCATGCCATATGAACTCCAAGAATAATTCCATTGATGTCAATGGAGATGCACAGAAAGGCGTATGAACAAATGGATTTGTGGTGGCCATAATACAGGCAGTTCTGTCTAAAACAATATAATTTTGAAAAAGAAAGCCAAAATACTTGTGTGAATTGTTCAAATTATTCCTTTTCCTATACACCTTCTACTGTTTTTCAAATTCTTCAGTCTTTATCACAACTAACTCAAACACTTGTACATGTCATGAAGTTTGTCAACCTTCTGTCAATATTTGCCACTGGAAAGATAATCTGTCTTAGTTTTATATTTTGTCTCTTCCTTGGTTTTATGACAGTAGTTTTCTTCCCCACTTCCTAAATTTATTTAATAAACTCACCAGAGGTATTACTTGAACCTTGTCAACATTTAAGTAAATTATATCATCTTGTTTCTGATAATTGTTTTTTGACACAATCATAGTATCTTAGCAGATTTGGCAAGAGTTTGCTTAGAAAAAATGTATTTTATGATATTGTTTCAAATTTCCCAACACAGGTCTGTAAGTTATAGCAACACCAAAATGACATTTTTGTAAGTATATGTGCTGCTCCCAGCTGCTTTTTCAGCATATATTTTAGCTAGATTGTTTTTGTCTTCTTTGTTAAACTCACAAGTCCTGAGAATTGTTTCCGTGTTCTGGATCTGAGTTCAACTCACTTAACAAATCACTCAGGATTGAAGCTTGAAGTGCCAGTTATTGCACTACATTTTGTCTTGCTTAAATACCTTCCTCCATACACAGATGTATTCTGCTGAATTCACATCAAACCTAAATCTTTCAATCTATATTTTAGGACATGAGGGCAATTTAGATGTAAAAGTTCAATCCAGTCTGTGAAACACAATACCCTCTCCACTGTATTGTCACCTCCAGAAATCAGCTTTCCATTTCCTTCCTGATCCAGAAGATATTTAGACTTTCTATGCAAGTGAAACAACTTTGACAGGACGCCAGAGTTTGGTTGGAGTTGGGGGATTTGGGTGGTCTTCAACTCCCCAGTCAAGACACAGATCTGGTGCTGACAATGTTCAGGTGATAAATGGCCCAGTAAGAGTTATCTCTAGACTGAGTACTGATTAGGCTTTCAGGAAAGATAGTCCAAGGAACAGGGGGAGTGTAGATCCTAATAGGGATAGATCCTAATAGGCATAGCACCTGGCGAACTGTCAGAAATGGGAAATATGTTTCTTGGGTCCTGTTGAGTGTAAAGAAATTTTAGTGGCAATAATTGTGGCATATATAAGATTCTTGGTCATCTGTAATATTAGATGGTCATAAGAAAAGAGAGTGTAACACAGTTTTAAACAGAAATAAACTTAAATAGGAGACAAGTGGGATTTAACTTTTTAAAATACAAATGAGAATCTGGCATCTTCTTCTGGTACACAACAGACTAGTAAATCTCTCACACTTCGAGCTTCTAACACATCTAAAGGATTTCTTGGTTATTTAATATGGCCTAATTTCCATCTTACATTTTATTTGACAATGTGGAAAGGCAATTTTTGACACTTCTGTCCTTTAAAAGTTTCCACATTTCTGGGAAAATTATACACAAAATTACAAATAAAGTTATATAAATCTGAGTGGAATATATACAATCTGAAATGTATACACATAAATTGTATTTATGATTTAAAGGTCTTGGAAGCCAGACTATATAATTTCAAAAGGTGATAAGTTATGGAAATTCTTTAAACAACCATATTATTCTTACTAATATGGTGAATAAATATAATGAACTCTATTAAATGCTGTGAAAGGTATTTGCATGTTCTTGGATAAATCTAGATATTCAGTAATATACCATTAGCAGTTAAGAGTCATTGGTGATAATTTGGCTGTAATTTATACACTGTATGCAATCATTAAACAAAGCAGAAATAAGCTTGACAAGATGGGGAAAGTAACCTGTTCGTTTTCTTTGGGAGTTCTAGCACTTTATTCATTTCTTGATAACAAGCATGTGCATGAAAAAATTAATAATATCCTTTCTATTTCAGATTGCCTTCAAACACTATCAATCACTTGCTCTTCCAGTTAAGAAAAAAAAAAAAAAAGATAAGGAAAAAAAAGAGAAGACTAAAAATTAGAGACTAAAATGTTTTCTTCTACTCTTCTTTCAGACTTTATCTTGAATCATAAGCATACACTGCAGAATCTTTTTGCAATAGGTCTTGTCCACAATATTAATGTTCTAGCCCAACACAATGCATATATATACATATACATGAAATTTGGAAGCAATTTATATGCACAATTCAAAAATATTAACTTCAAACTTGATAAATAACCATCTAGCATTTTAAAGAAGTCTGAATGAACTGGGAAGGCTAGAAAATTCATTTTGAATAAATTATTTTAAATAATTTATCTCTATGGTTTGTCAGCAGCTAAACACCAGGAAAGTTCCTTGAGACCAGCACCATAGCCTGTACATTCTCCTACTGGAGTATGCTATTCCTATAATTTAACATAGTACTAATTTAAAGCAACTTCCATATGCATTATCATAATAATGATTGTTTATAATGATTTTATTATGCACTACTAAAGGACAGAAATTATGAATTCTGCAACTGACCAAAATTAGGAAATTGATAGATAAGATCATTGTTACTAAATTACTTTAATGACATTGTTACTAAACCACTTTGAACATGGTTTTTGCCAACATAACATATTAGAGAAAAAATTAAAACTCAAATAAAGGAGTAAATAATGGATAGCCCACCATAAAAGAAAACAATAAAAAATATTATTTGAAATTGGGCTAGCATTGTAATAAGTGAAATCAAACATCATATTTAGCTACGGATAGAATATATAACATGTAAGTAAAAAGGACCATAATATCTCCATATCTTGCATTGATAAACCAAACCAAGACCACCAAATTCTTCCACAACTGTGTTTATTTGTCATAATTCACTAAACATTATTTTATAAGACTTATGCAATCGTGATTAATGCACTGGAAAATATTCCACTGCAGTAAAATTCTCTAAAATGTCTCTGTTTAATTTATCAAAGATGATTTGATCATGCAGGATTTTTGTGGACAAATTAACTATACATTAATTAATATAACAGAGAAGATAAAAATTACATCACTGAGAATTTGGAAGAATAAACCAGAAAATTTCAACCAAAATTTATTTCTTTTAGTAAAAATCATATTTAAGCATTTAATCTCTGAAACTGAAAATTCTTTTTAAAAACAGCTTTTTTTCTTCCTCCTTAAAATGACTCATTTTATCAGAAACTTATATTTTAGTTGAAATATAAAATCTTCAGGACTGTTATCACCTGCCTTGACAAATTTTAAATGCTTGATCTAAAAAGCACACTGACATGAACATTAAAGATTTTCCTGGAGTTTTCACATTCTATTATACACATTTCTGAATCAAGAAATGTCCTAAACTACTATAAGTATCCTTTAGGCTCATTGAGTGCACATATTTGTTACATACCTTCAGAAATATACAAATTCTTGTAAAAATTCTGTGGCCTATTCAGGACTCAGGCTGTAGATATGTTCTCATACAGTTTCCTAATTTAGCAATTTATAATTTTATTTATGTGTCCTAGAAACAGAAACAAATTAGATGGGTAAATGAATACCCTAGAATTATATACTATAGGTCTACATTATCAAATAGTGGGAAATACCAGTTGCAGATTTGTAGGCCTAAACAGCTGATGACCTACTCTCTTCCCTGTATACCCTTTTGAAAGGTTGTAGTTCATATTAGCTTTCTCTGATTTGGTTGACTGAACTCACTGTAGCTGTTGGAACAAATATTTGGGTTTATTTTTACATTACATAAATCCAGTTTTTGTGCTCTGATACTGATCTGTGATAAAAAAAAAAATAATAAATATAGTGGATCAAAGTTGGAGGTTTTTTGAAAGTGCGATCTTTTTCCAAACCAGTATATAGATGTAGAAGTAACCATAGATGCACACTGATATAAATATATACCTTTTCAATTCTTTAAATACTGGACAATATACTCGTATGCTAAAACATACATAAATATGACAAAACACATCAAAGGAATATGTCAGACTGTTAAGAAAGATTCTAAACTGCATTCTAAAAGAAGTACATATTCACAGAAATGTTTACATGGTCTCGTTTGTTCCCACATAAGCAGATTGAGTTTCGTAAGAGAAATTTTTCTTGAATTAATGCAAGATATATACATACCTGTTGCTAAGTCAAAGTGGAAGGGAACTCTTTGAGGATTACTCTGCAAATAAGTGATCAGCTAAGAGTATTTTTAAGTGTAGAAATAAATATTACTGACTATTATTAAGTTGTACATGAGGAAAGTGAATTGAGATGTATAGGACAGGATACTTTCAATCAGAAATATTATGTAAAGACAAGAAGACATGTAAGACAAAGTTTTTTTAACAAATCTTTCTGCAACTTTCAAGCCACAATATTATGCTAACCACTGACTAACAAACAAAAAAAAGACCCCCCACTAAACATTAGAGAAAAATTACTTGGATTAGAAAGGCTTTTGTTATCCATGAGACCAGACAAGAGTTGGAAGAAACCATCTCTGGCCCCAAAACCAGGTACAGTGTTTGTAATGGGTCCTCAGCCTCACCTGTTTCAATCCATACATTCATTCTCTTTGTACTGTCCTGTATCCTAATGCAGACGCACCTTTTCTCTTGCTTCCTCCTTCATCTTCCTTCTGAAAGTAAAAAAACAGGAAAAGAATCTGTCTGAGAAACAGCTTTCTCCCTATGGAGGTAACAGCAGCTTTTGGAAAGCTGCATATGTATTCAAGTTTGTTTATTTAAGACACATTTCCTTTCAAAACAATTTAAACTGTTTTGTTTTAAAGAGCCTGACTGGACAGTGACAGTTTTGTCTTCCTCACCACCCATTGCAAAGCCTTGGTGGGCAGTGGTGCAGCTGCATTTAGGGTGGGGTGTGTGTTACTGTGCAGCCCTTCCTCCATCAGATGGGCAGGATAGCTGCTGTGTTGGTCCTGTCAGACTTTTCGTAACCTTCCCACTCCTCCTGCTTCCCCCAGTAATTTTGTTCATGAGCTAGAAATATCTTAGATCTCAACATTATTGTTGACATATGGATAGAAATCACACACTCAAACAGAAGAGTATAAGTGGTACTAAGTGTCTTGGGAGAGCATGTGATATTTGACAAAGTCAGTGTAGAATTACTACACTTATCAAAAAAACACTGGAGACTGAGGACGTTTCTGCCTAGTTTAACACATGGATTGTTGTTTGCATGTTTGGGTGGTTTTACTCCGCGATTGCACATGTAGCTTTTGCTTAGGAAAGTGATTTCTGTATTGTTTTATTTTAGGCTGATTGCTACAAGTCATGGTGGTCTGAAATACCTTGCCATATTCCCTCACTTGACTGAGCACAAACCATACGTGTACAAATTTATGGAGTGGAGCTTGATTTAATTTTTCTGTGTTTGTTAGGTTTGAATAATACGAGGTTATTTTATGTCCTGAAAATATACAGAGGTAACTTTCATATTAAAGCATGCCATTTAATCTTTAGATAAATCGCATGAAGAGCAATTCCACTGTTTTGAGGAAAAACAATAATTTTGCAATAAAAGGTAAAATTTCGGGGCAAGACTTATCTTTCTATATATGAACAGCTGTAAAATTTTTTATCTTTCTTAGAACAAATACACATATTTGAAGCTCTTCTCTGGAGACTTCCCTAGGTCTGACTTCTCTCTGCCCTATTATCATATCCTCTTGCATTCTCTTCTCTTCCACCTTTGCAATACAACATAGGGTCCCTTTATATTACAACTTCTACAATATGCCCATCTGTTTTACTACTTCATACTCTCATTGTATTTGGGACATTTAATGGAGCAGGTGGGGGGAGGAATACCTTCATACTGTCTATAAAAAGAAGGAAAAAATGCCTTAAAACTACATCACAGATAACATAGTAGTACCATGTCTCTCCATTAGTACTACATATCTGCTGACCAGATTTTTTAATCACAAATTCAGGATAAAATTCACATCAGAAACTGTTCTTTGTTCAATAAAATGCATTTTAATGTGTCTCTAGTCTCTCTGTGTAACTTACTGCACTTTATAAACACTTCTATCTACAGAAAATAATTCCGTTTGCATTGTCTCAGCTGTAGTGGGTGCAGTAAAATACATTTACAAGGCATATTTGTTATTTAAACTATGCATCTGTGACTCAGAGTGTGCATATAGTAAATCATTCCAGTAAAGAAGTGTTATCCTTGGATGACAAAGATACCAGTTCAACAGAGTTCTGTTGCACTGAACATCACATAATAACAATATGCATGGTATCGCTCCCTCTTTTTGATTAATAAATCAGGGCTGGATTATCAGGACATTATTATGTTTTTGTTGTTGTTGTGTTTTTGCTCTTGTCAAGCATTTCAGAGGAATAACTACTAATAAACAAAAAGTGTTATTATCTTGAATGCTATTATTTATTTCCCTTTTCTTCATTAAGCACATTAAAAAGAGAAGCAGACCTCTGGAATGCAGACTTCTCATGCCCCTGTATATGCTAATGAAGTAAAACCTGTACATGCTTTACACGTGTGACTAAGTCACTCAAATTCCACCTATTCATTAAATGACATCAACTGAAACTTTCTCTTCTCCCCACTCTGAAAGAAAACAGGAATAAACAAGAAAAAAAAAAAACAAAAAAATAAAAAAGGAACAAATGAGGATGTAAAGATGCCTTGATGTGCTCATTCAGCAGATCAATGCAACAACTTTGAAAGGAATCTTGTTATATAACTGCTGTAGTCACAAGACTCTGTGGAGATGATTTTGAACTTTACAGATTTGAAAAAGAAAGAAAATCATATTCAAGGCTTTTCAAAATGTTGAAGTGTGTCTATGACTTTGCAGTGGAGAATTAGTTAATTATAAGCAATTAACTTTAACAGGTCTTTTGCTATTACCCAGTTATACTTGTTACTGTTCCTATATCTGGGAAAGATCATTTTGGTTTGAGGTCCAACTAATATAGTATCTGTGTCCATTTTTATTGATATCATAATCATCATCATCATGGCTAAGCTTCATGAACAAAGATATGGGAAGGGCTCTACCCACACTTGCTACAAGTGGGCTGGTGGCTAAAAGGCCAATGCAAGATAGACAAATCCAGGAACAAAAGGCACAGCTAAAAGTCTCCTTGGGTGGTATTGACGAGGTGCGGTTTTTTCTGCATTGTCTTTTCTCCTCAAGGATAATTCTACGTGAGTTTTCAAAGGAGGCAGCAGCATTGTAGATGGTGTGTCTCCATGATTCCTGATTTGAGGCCAAAGTGGACCACTGATGGTGGTCAATATGGCCAAGACTGAGGTGCTGTTTCAAGGAATCTTTGTATCTCCTCTTGGGGGCTCCTTTATTGTGGCAGCTGGTGGTGAGTTCCCCATAAAGCACAATCTTAGGGAGGCGGTGATCCTCCATCCTGGAAACGTGCCCTGCCCAGGGCAGTTGCATTCTCAACAGCATGGCCTCAATACTGGTGACCTCTGCCTGTTCTAGGATGGTAACATTAGTCACATAGTCAGTCCAGTGGATGTTTAGGATTGTACGGAGGCAGCGCTGATGGAAGCATTTGAGAAGTCGCAGGTGATGGCGGTAGATGACCCATGATTCAGGCCCATATAAAAGAGTAGACAGTACAACGACTTTATAAACACTAATCTTTGGACTTTTCTTCAGGTGTTTATTGCACCAGACTCTTTTATAAAGCTTCCCAAAAGCTCTGTATGCCTTTGCTAGCCTATTATCTGTCTCTTTATCAATCCTACCATCCAAGGAAATGATACTTCCTAGGTAGTTGAACTGCTGGACTGATCTAAGCTCTGATTTACCTAAAATGATGTGAGGATGATGGTAAGGTTCTTGAGGTGCAGGTTGGTAAAGGACTTCTGTCTTCCTTAAGCTGACTTCCAGCCCAAAAAGCTCAGCAGCCTCTGCAAAGCAAGATGTTAGGCTCTGCAGAGCTGCTTCTGTATGAGCGACAAGGGCGGCATCATCAGCAAAAAGGAGCTCACAAACAATGTAACTCAGAGTCTTAGTGTGGGCCTTCAGACGTCTTAAGTTAAACAATTTACCATCAGTACGATATTGGATGTAAACACCATTATCTTCATCAAGATCAACCGTGGCCCTTTGCAGCATCATGTTGAAGAAGATGTGAATAGGGTTGGTGCAAGAACACAACCTTTTTTCACACCGTTGGTTATTGGGAAGGGCTCAGAAAGTGCATTGCCATATCTGACTTGGCCGCAAAGTATCTATGTCCATTTTTATTAATATCATAATACTATCTCAGAATAGCAATGCACCTTTACTTATGTACTTTAAATAATGCATTTCAAAGAAACATTTAATCCATTTCTTCCCACTGACAAAAAGAAAAATCCAAGTAGCTGGCTCCAATATAAAATGAATACATTCAGTCAGATTAATAACATTTCAGCTATTCAGATGTGGACTCTTGATGTCATGTGACGTGTTGTAGGTCAGGATCCTGAAATCTGACATATCAGCTTCAGTGGCCTGACAACCCTCCTTGCAAAAAAATAACTGGCATGCATTCACCTTATTCAAACAGAGAAAATAAAAGCATGTAGCAAATCCATGTGCATGTTATTAATCTTTTGCAAGCACATGATAAATGCTGTTATGTCACAAAAAGGGAACACATCTTGACTACCACCTTTGACTCTTGGTGCTTCAACTAATTGCTCCGTTAGCAGACTGCTACTGACTTCAAAAGCTGATGATTATGCAGCTGAATCTCAGATAAAAGTAGGAGGATAGTAGGGGTATAAGCAATTAAAAAATGTTTTCACAGTCACCAAAACTGTATAAGAACTGGAATGACAAAATCATCTATTCTCTTTACTTCTCTCACTTGATTGCAGTAAATTTTAGGATCCTAGAAAAATCTCAAATGATAGTAGGAACATTTCAGTGGGAGAGATTGTGGAAAAATAGTGAAAGAAAAAACTCAAAAAGGAGAAGTGCCCATGTTGACAGTAGTTCACCAGAAACAAACTGTCTTAGGAGATGGGACTTCGAGGCAGCTTGATGTACTGCCTGGAGAGGAGCGGGAAACAAAGACTGGAGTGGCACAGGTTGTGCTCTGTTTAAATCAATGCAGGAAATAGGAACTAAGCCAAAGGAATGACCCAACCAGTGACTGAAAGCTGAACTGTATTTCATTAACTCAAAAATATGTTTGACTTTTCATGCCCCGTATATGCTAATGAAGTAAAATCTGTACATACTTTACACGTTTGACTAAAGTTACTCAAACTCCACCTAATCATGAAATGACATCAACTGAAACTTTTTCTTTTCCTCACTCTCAAAGAAAACAATATAAATGTAACTTATGAGGGGAGGGAGATCAGAGGAGACTCTACCTCTGTATCGTGGGATGGTGTCTTGGGGTGACTTTATGATGTATCCCATACCATCTACTCTATGCCAGAAAAAAAAAAAATCTTGTGCCTTTAAACTGAGCCCAGGAAGAGAAAGGAAAAAAAGCCAAAGGAACTTTTTCAAAGCAGTCCCGTGTTTCAAGGTTGCTCTCCTCTCTGTTATTTGGGAGAAAGGGGGGGAAAAGCAGGCTGGGCTTGTTTTTTTTCAGGCAGCTCTCTCTCGTTTTTTACTTCGAAGAGGAATGAACTCCTGTTTTTTTCCTGAGATTTTGGTTTCCTTTTCTTCTCTTCTGGACTTGTTCAGGACACTAGAACATCGAAACCTCACCAGGAGACCCTTTCACCGGCCTGACCTGTCAGGGGGCCCCCCACACTGGCCCAGCTGCAAGGGGAAGAGGGAGATCATACCAACAGAAGGACTCTGAATCTTCCAGGTTCTCTCTCCATAGTGAGAGACTTAATTATTTATTGTTTAGTATTATTATTATTTTCTTGTGTGTTTGTTATTAAATAGTTTTGTATTTTTCTTTCACTTTCCTTCGAGGAAATATTTCTTTTTTCAAACCTGGTGGGAGAGGGCGACTGTGGCCTGCATTTTTATCAGAGAATATTTATCCCTCTGAATATATTTGTCCCAAACCAGGACAGATGGTCAACAAGCTATACTCACCTCCTCTCCCATAGGGACACTTATTGGGTAAGCTTTATTCTGCAGCAACACTATTGCTTATGCTTTCTCATACCAGTGTATTTATCAATGGCAATTTCTAAACCAAATTCTGTCACAAAAATCAATAAATTGCACTATTTGTGAATCTGGAATCTTAATGAATGTGCCCAGACTTATAGTGTACCCACTCTCTTTGTGCGTCTTGGGTTGCAAATGTGTCCAAACTTATCATTTCAATACCACTCTACTTGTGTATTTTTGATCATGAGAGTTCCAACGTGACTGGACTTTGAGTACCAAATTGATTACTCTAAATATTATCTGTGAAAGTCTCCCAGGCACATAATATACAGGTAATATATCTACTAAGAAGGGGAAGGCTTAGCCCCAGCTGGGTCTCCAATGTCTGCAGCAAGGGGGTCTCCCTTTCCTACATTTTTATGAGACAGATGTGCAGGCAGTGGTAAGAGCATATATAGTTTAACAGCTGAATTCTTCTCCACATGAGCAATAACATGTTCAGCGAGTTTGTATCCAGTTAAAATGTTTTTGCTAGAAGAATTCTGGACATGGTCTTTTTTCAGAAGATCTTTTGTATCTTAGGAAAATTTCCCATTCTGCTAATACTGTTTGCATATAGTTTCATTTGCTGTTGAAATATTTTGAATGGAAAAACTTCTGAAATAGAGCTATCCTTTTCTCATCACAGTAGATACCTTCATGGCTCAATTCTTCAAAGGCAGAGCAAAACACAAGACCTTGTAGCCTCAAAAAGTGGGGAAAAATAGGAAAAAAGCTTAGAAAAAATAATCACGAATAAAGAGTTTCAGCAAAAATTCGCACTTTGCAAGTAAGCTTTGTGACTCTGTGGGGCAAATGGACCTTGTTTTCTTAAATAAATGCAGTTTAGATGCAGCAACTATAGGAGAAACGTGTGAGATAATGAGGTAGTTAAATTTTCCACCTTTTTTTCTTTTTGCTGTGTCTTATGATAAAAACTGTTGAACAGGAAACACAGAGATGCAGAAGCTGGTTTTGAAACAGTACTTTAAATTAAAGGACTGTTTGGTTTATTTCCATTGCTGTCAGGTTGCAAAGCTGATTTCAAGAAACATGCTTTTTATTGTTAGTTTTGAAACAATTAAAGACTCAGTGCTTAATGAAAATGTCTAAATAATGTGCTCAGTATAAATTTGCTGTAAAAAATCAAAGGCAGAACAATTAGTTAATACTGAATGTTATGGGAGCTACAATTCTAATGTGTTCATGTTCTCCAAAAAAAAAGACAAAATGCAAATTCTAGGAATAATTAATTCTTTCTTTCCAATTAGTCTTGACCTTGTAAACTAATGTTAAAGCATGGCTGTGTAGAAAGAGCCTTTTCACTTTCCTTTTCTTGGAAAAGAAACATTAAGGTAATGCAGGTTTATGAAAAGGCACTTTCTTTAGGATCGTCTTTGGCTTCAGTCACAGAACCAAAGAATGGTTGAGATGGGAAGGTGTCCCTAGAGATCATCTGGTCTAACTACAATCTCAGGAATGGTCACCTTGAGCCAGTTGTCTCAACCTCAGTTGTTTCAGCCAGATTTTGACTATGCCCAAGGATGGAGAAAATGTCTCTGGAATACCTATGTCTACATTTACTACAAAGTGTGAAAGTGTTTCCCAGTATTCAGAAAGGACTTCATGTGTTTTATTTTTTGCCCATTGTCTATTTTAAAACTCTTTTAGAATTTTAAATACAATACATTGGTCTGGTATTAAAGGAAAAATATTCCGAAAAATAACAGCAGCTCACAAAGACTCTGTTTTCAAACAAGTATTAATTAATTATTTATCTCTATATAATATTTCTGGCTTTGTTGCCATCTTTTAAAGTTTTTCAGTTCCATATTATCTACTGAAATGAAATTCTGAACCCTGTCAGACTAGATAGTCTTTACACGAACTTATATTTTAGATTCAGATAGCATCAAAAAGACATTGAATCCAAGCATTTTCCAAATGTATTTCCCTGATGCTTCATGAGACAAACAGGTTTAAGTGTGTCCCTGATGTGACTCCAATGACATTAGCAATTACAGAAAGGATCAGTTTAATTGACTTAACAATATTAGTTAAATTAAAACAGAAGAGAACTACAAAAAGATTTACATTAGCAACTCATAAAAACTCTATGGAAAGTAGGCATTTAAAAACAATAATATCCCTGAAATAAATGTGTATCTGATAAACCTGAACTTTTACTAAAATCATTATCTAACATTTATGTCAAGAGTACTAGAGCATTGGATGAAACAAGTATTAGAAAACCAGATGTAGATAGTTTTTCTGGGATTTGAGATGAATTGTAAATGAAATCTAAAAAGTTCTCTCTAAGGATACTACTTTTTGCAGCTATGCTTGGATTTGACCAGTGAAGCAACATTAAAATTTGTTATTTATGTGAGTTCCTCAGACCCACCAGTTTGAGTGTATGTATTTTCAGAGAATAGGTCTAAATTAATATTTTATTCCCATGACTACCCAAAGTAAAACTGATGGGAAGCTCCTGATAAATATATGTTTTTATAGTAATATCATACATCCTTTCAGCTTGCTCCAGAAGTTAGACAACATTGTGTTAGCAGATTGGAGATGTCAGTAAAGAAATCTGAGTTATCTATTTAAATTAAGCAAAGATTTTTCCTAGAGCTTTCAGCAAAAAATAGCAAGTAGTCATCTGAGCAAAGGGGGTGAAGAGAGAAAGGAATTTGAGAAGAAAAAAATTGCAGTTAATCTCTTTTTAAATACCTCATTGAATTGCACAGCTCCTGTGGTTATGCCTCATTTGCAAATACTTATCGATGCTATGATATATATAAGAGGAATATCTCTATGTAACAGAAACAAGTTTTCCAAATTATTTACATATATATTTAAATGTATGTGTAAATTTATTGATTATTTTAATACAAATTATCATTATTTGTTTAAAAAATGCAGAATATTCTTGGGTTCCAATTCAGTTGGAATAGTGACAAATAGAGAGATAAGGTGTCCTTTCTTGGTCTCCTCTACAAGAGTCTGATTCCCATCTCTTGGAGACAACCACAAAATACAGCACAAACAAAGGCAAGGTGAAAACATCACACACATTTTAAAATAGTGTCTTGCTTGTACATTTTACATCAAATTAGAAGCTCTGTCATTCACTGTCCCTAAAACACATAGTCTTTATTAGTATTCAGGAACTTTATCATAGATAATATGAAAACCACACACAGTCAAAATCCTGCCCTCGGATAAACGAAAACATTTTGTGTGGTAGAGGCTGAGATTGGAAGCTTTGTGTTTCTTGCTGTTGCTGCAGTGCTATGAGTGCCACAGGCACCACAACAAGAAAAAGTGTATGCCTCTCTTTCAATTACGTTAGAAGCATCTGGTCTCCTTTTTAGGTCCATCAATAAACCTGCTGCATGTAGATATGTTTCACCCACAATGGAACCCTTTCTCTTTTTTTTTTTTCCTCCTGAAAAAGCTGAAAATAAATACATATTTATTTTCATTCTTTTTTCCTTCCCCCCCTTGCTAAATAGGATAGAAATATTAATTATATTCTTCCAGTGGGATAACTGAGCTCTCTCTAGGCAGCGCTCAGAGCCCACAGAACATCAGAGAGGTTAATCAGTGCCAGTCAGGACCAGAGCTGAGCCTTGCAGCACTTGTAGAGCAGTGCTCTACCATTTCCTTGCACAGTATACTAGACCAAATCATGCTTGCAGTCACACATAACGTTTTAAACACCTACTCCTTCATCAGAATTGTAAATACTTTCCCTCTTTTTAATTCTCTCCTGGCATTTAGCACTACCAGAAAATAGCAAGCAAGAAAACATTTATTCTCCTGAAAAAGGTAACTTGCTTTTAACAGAACTTTTTCAAACTTCCGGATAAGAAGACTTGTTTCTCCTGTGGTTTATATTTTACCACATTCAAGGTGATGAAATAATATACTTAATTTGTTCTTCTAGTTCCTCTGTCTCTCACTATTTTCCCGTGCTCTTTATGACTAAGGAGACAAAAAGATTTCCAGACACTTTAGATAGAAGTCAAAAGTAAGAGGAAATATTTATAGCTGAAAACGTACGAGAATTTCATCAAATCCTGAAGACACAACTTTCCAAGAAGGTTAATGACAGTCTTTCCAAATCTAGAAAATGCAGCACCATTTTCAGGAGGCACATATAAAAGAATTCCAAGATTCCTCCAAAAGAACCTCATGAAACNCCCTTATCACTCTATTTTGGTGAATGTTCTCATTCAATGGGATCTGTGGGAGCACACACCAGAGAGAGCATCCTGAAGGACCAAAGAGGAATGGAAGATGCATTCCTTACAGTCTCTTTGAAGTACAGTGCATGTAGAGGAGTCCTTTGAGGAAGGAATAGGAAACTTGCCATTCATAATAAACAGCTGTGCCACAGTGCAAGATTATATCAATTATGGGAGAAGTGAGGTTGCACATCAGCAAGAGCTGAATATTTGTCATCTGTTGCGATCCTTCCATCACATATATCTGCTCTGATATTGTATATAATGCTGGTAAGCACCAGAGTCTGGCTAATCTTGTGTCCTACTAATGGTTGTGTATCCAGGGCCCTCCTAGAATTAAATGAGTAGGCACTCCCCAGCCAAAGTCCTTACATGACATTTGATTTTGGATTTGAGCATAAAATTCATAAATCTGGATTCACAGCTATAAGAGGATGCAGTTTCCATGCAAATACATCTTCCTCAGAGAAATGTGTCTTCATGGCCTGTAATTGGGTATTTTATTTTTCTGGGAAAACTAAAATTTTTAGTTTATAAGAAGGCTCTGCAGAACTTTCACTTTTCAAGCAAATACACTGACTGACAGAGGAATTGTATCAATTCCTTGAGATGCTATGGGTAGTGTTTTAGCTGGCTTTAATCAGAATATAAATTGTAGATTCTTTACTGCAATCCTATGAACATATTTTCACAAGAAAGAAGTAAGCAAGTATCCTGAACCAGCCTCTTTGGGTGATGCTGCTCTGTGTTCTTTGAGTAAGAAACATATGTTACCATGTTTAATAGCTTTGTTTGCTTGATACACCTGATACATGCACATATATCTCTTCAGGTTTTCTGTCAAAAATACCGTTATTTTTTTTACTCTGGTAGATATTGAGCCATTCAGAGGAAGATGGCTGCAAAAGGGGCTAAAGACCGTGTCTGGTCAGGAAATTAAAGATTTCAGACTGCAAGAGAAAAAAATTCATTCTTTCCTGTAAAATACATAATACATGTCCCACAGCAGTTTGTGATGTCAATAGCTTAACTTACTGGCTATCCATTAAAACAGGTTTAACCTGGTTTTTGTTAACCATTTTTAGTTTAAAGTGTGTCTGTAATTGAAGAGGGTTATAAGCTATTCACACATACAGAAATCTGCTTTATAATTCACTGTGCAGCTTTAATAAAAAGTGGCCTAGACAGTTTAAAACAGGGAAAGACAGGCTCATGGATTTTACAGGTACTAGAGTTCTCAAAGGTAGAACTGAGGTTCAGGGCATCAAATGAATAACATAGCACTAATATTGATCCACATAAAGAAGCACCTCTGGTGCAACTTTACAAAATCTCCCCAGGCTCTCGATGGTCTAAAAAACAGCTCACAGAGCACTTTGTGCTCACAGACAGGCTGAAAAGAAGTATTGGGTTGAAGAAGCCCACAATAAAAATGTTGGCATAGCAGTTTATTTACATTGCTGCTCTCATCATCGTGAGAGCTCAGGAAAACTACTCTGGATGAAGCACAGTTTCACAATGCCCGATTTGGAGTTCTAATGATTTTTTAATGATAGTTTGAAATTTTGCTGCACATTTAAAGGTGATACCTACTATCAGAACAAATGAGAACACTGACAATTCTGCTGCTGGGATGCCTGCCTGTAGTGATGACAAATAGTAGAAATGACCTGTGCTGTGCTGCCATGACAAGGCACTGTATCATCCTTCAATTATTTTGTTAACTTTGGAGAGGTAGCCTGCTGTCTTTCATCCAGAATTGGTCTGTGTGATGCTGAAGAATGAGCCTGATGAGAACAAAATGTAATACCTTCTAAAAAACCACCTCAGGTACATAATGAATGTTTAGATTCTGCAACACAAAACTGCTTAGATGTTTGGAAGAGGGAGGCTGTAGGACAGGAATGTTTTGTCATTATAGTCATGGAAAGAAAATAAATTTTGACAGTAGCTAACAAAGATGTTTTCGATGCTGCCTTTTTTTATCTTCATTCTATTCATAAGGCTAAAGGACTAAATCCCTAAAACCCTGTTTCTGTGTTTGAATAGTGAAAGATTAAAAGAAAAAAAACAGTCTTGTGGCTTCCCTAATTCTAACAGTCCAGGCTTTTGAGAAGTCTTGGTAACCTCATCCTCAAATCAGTTTTCTGGTGTATTCAGACTTCATAGTAGACTCTGCAAAGCCTGTTTCAAATTAAACCTTTTAAATCTTAAAAATAGGGACAGCAAGCTACAGTCTTAAGCAAGGAATATGCTAGTTAGAGTACAAAATAGAAACTAGTTTCAAGAAACTTTAAGGAACAGGAGAAAGAAAATTATTTGAGCATTGTTTCACTGTGCGATGTCCCGCAGTCCAAGAACAAGAAAGAAAATAAGTCCTTTACAAGGCAAACAAATGATGCTTATTTGGCCTTAAGATAGAAAAAGGCAGTAGATAGATTTAATTATAGATGAATATGCTTCAGAAACATTTTTCTTTCATTTATATAATATATTCAATTATTTTGCCCTTTTGAGTTTGAAGTGATAAATCTAACTCTAAATATTGTGACACATAAACTCTCATACCACACCCCTAGGTACTACAAAATCATTTTTCAAAAGCAAATTCCTTGAATGTCTGTCACCATAAAGGTGGTTGGGCTTCCAAGGATATACAGAATTATCTAAATTGCAAATGCTTCATTGTAAATAGAGTAATAAATTTTCAAGTTATAGAAAGATATATTTCTCATCAGGGGAGATGCCAAGTGTCTTTGGCAAGGAGTGAGGTAGTCAGCAGGAAGTAGCTGAAACTGCACTAAAGCTGGGTATCACTCTGAACT
>WEIV01016260.1:2374-13097 GCA_013390005.1 Calyptomena viridis | reverse complement strand
TTTTTTTTTTTTTTTTTAATAAAAATGATAACCTGTTTTTTTCCCAAGCCAGCCATAATGTACATCCTCTTAAAGGATGACTTCTGTATCTGTGCTATACTTTGATATCAATGAGTAATGATCACATTGCTCTCCAGAAATCTCAGTGTCCAGCTATCCAAAAGGTGATTTGGATGCAAATTTTAAATGTCTGCATCATAACTAAGACATAGACTGGCTCCTAACTCTTGAAATACAATTACCTTCTGTTCTCATACTAGAATTATAAGATGTAAGAATTGTAAACTGAAATTCGTGTAAGACATTTCAGACCAAGGCAAGACTTGGAGAACCAGTTCTAACAATGGAAATGATTTCAAGAAGAGAACCACTTTTTAGAAAACTAGCAGTCATCTCATCTTGATTGCATAAAGTCATGGCCTGTGAAATACTGTATTACAAGGAGGAAAAAAAACCCTTAGTATCTGCTTACTTGTTACAATTTCAACCACATGTTCAAATAATGTTCAGCAATTCTGTTGCTAATGCAAACCGAGCTGATGCTTTTGCAACTATATATACCTTGCAACTCAGGGCCCAGCGTGGTAATAAGTGTATTTAAACAGCGACCAAGGCTTTGGTGAACTTCAGCATAAGCAGGAGGCACAGTCAACAACAACATGAGAACAAGAGATAAGGTAGGTTCCACATGCACATGATATGATGGCCCAGCCAAATCTACTATCAGTGACAGAGAGTGTAGTGCCCATGCCTATAAGATAAGAGAAGCGGTCATGTAATGTCTATATAGTAAAATAAACATAAGATCTTTTAAAAACTTGATAGTTAAAGTGAAATTCAGTAATGAAGAGTAATAAAAGTTGCACTTTTAGGTTCCAAAGGAACAAAGGGAGAGGTTATAGAAAGAAACATTAAGACTCTGATGTTGAATAAGCCATTTTGAATATTTTACATGGAGCTGTATATTCTGTAATGCAACAACCATTTTAAATGTCATTGTTAATTAACAAAAAATTGAATCTAATAGTAAACTAAAAGTTAATATTATTCCTTAAATACATTCTACTCCTTTTAAAATTTCTGACAGTTCCATGCACAAGAACAAGAGAATCGTGAAAAAATACTACGAGTTGCTGAAAAAACTCATTGTTTTAGTTGCAGTTACTTTGCACCAATAGCTACATCTGTTTCATGTCAACATACAGTTCTCTGGGTAAAGATATTGTGAAAAAAAGTTTTAAAAATTCTTTAACTGAGACTTAGACAAATATATTAAATGTACTCAATGTCTCAAAGCTATTTTTATAGATAACAGTGTAAGCCACAAAGAAATAACATGAATTAGTCTTCAAAACTTCTTGCCTTATTTAAGGATGTATACTGACTAAGTTCTAGAGCACATAGACTACAAATCCCTGTTATTTAGTACATGACCCTTCAACAAAAAATACTGTGAGGTAAACATTGTAGAAGAGACAAAAAACTGAAACAAATAAAAAACCTTTAAGTACTATTTAGTCAAGGTCAAGATACAGGTGAATGTGAAATTAATCAATTCCTAATCTTCAGATACTGGTTTTCAAGGCAGTATATTTTGCCCTTATCAGCCTCATTGATCATTAAAATAAGAACCTCCCACACCTCATCATAGTTACTAAGGAAGTTGTTGCAGATGGATTCTGAGCAGGGGCTATCCTCTACATTGCCTTTGCTGCTCCAGCCATTACCTGTGAGGTATACCTAAGAGATTGTGAAGTGTTATTCTTACACAAAAAGAAACCTTACACCCCAGAATATCGTTCTACTTATTTGTAACGTAACATTTTTATATAAGTGACAAGTACCTGTACATCAGGTGAAGTACTGTCCTGAGATAAAGTGTAAAGGATTCCGACACATGCATTCAGGTGCTGAGTAGAACCTATTCCTCCTAGGTACCTATACAGACATCCCAGAGCCAAAGAATGACCTGTTCTTGATACCACATCTCTAGCAGATTTTAGCCTATTAATTGAAAGAAAGCTGTTAGTTTCATCACCAAGACTCTTACTATGCAATAAGCACATCTACGAATGAAATTTCTGGTATATCATCAGCAAAACATTTTATTACACACTGTTATACTGCCAAAATTCTAAGTCCTTATATCATTTCTTATCTGAAGAAAGTACTAAAAATATTTTAGATACACCTAAATGATGGTGCTAGAACAGCATCCAATTTAACTTATTTGAAAGTGTACATGGTTACTCAGGCAATCTTCTCCAAGACCACCCAAACTAAGAAATACATGCAGAACTCAGGCAGCGCTTTTTCCTGTTAATTTCTGAAGTTACATCAAGTTCACGAAGGAAACCAGCTTTTAAAAATTATCATAATAGGCACCAGGTAGATTTCTCAAACACTTTGTCAAACTCAACCAGTAACTTACCATTCTTTTTTTGAACTTACTTGTCAAAACTGACTTGCGCTAATCCAGCAGTGAAGGCACTGTCAGAAACCACCTGTGCCAACCTGGCCAAACACTCTGCAGCAGCACATCTTAGAAGTGGACTATTGCTTTCCAAGGCACCCATTACCAATGCTAGAGCAGACCTTCTAACTTCTTCTGAACCTAAACTTCCCTTGCAGTTAGCCAAGTGCTAAAAATAAATATATTAAACAGTTACACAGTATAGTAATCAGAATTTGCTTTTCTGTCACGCAAAAGACACAAGACTTGCAGGAGTAATTTTATTTTCTTCCCCTTTATCTGAGGAATTCCTCTCCTTTTATTTGCTGTTTTGAGAGTTAGATGTCTAACCCCACGTAAGTGTACATCATGGTACAATATAATAATATCAACATTATGATTTTAAGAAATACTGGATAGATTGCAGTAGAACCCAACGAACCAACACATAGGCATAAAATTCAGGAAATAGTATCAAGANCCTTTATCTGAGGAATTCCTCTCCTTTTATTTGCTGTTTTGAGAGTTAGATGTCTAACCCCACATAAGTATACATCATGGTACAATATAATAATATCAACATTATGATTTTAAGAAATACTGGATAGATTGCAGTAGAACCCAACAAACCAACACATAAGCATAAAATTAAGGAAATAGTATCAAGAAAGAAACCAGCAAGAACAGAATGCAGTCTAAAATAAGAGTATGAACAAAAGCCACAGCAGTTATCTGTATTGCATATTAAATATGCTCCAAATATAAATATTGTACAATGAAAGGTCTTGCCTATTCTGAAAACATTTTGCCTTAGGAAGAAAGACTAAGAAAGGAAGAATGAAAACTGCACAGGAACAGAAGAAAATGCAAATAAAGCATCAGGGAAAAGCAACAAATGGCAGATAGTTATGAGATCTCTTTTAACAATTGTTACTTTTTTATTTATATGGTAAGAAATATGAAAGAGACAGCAATAAAGACAGAAATGACACAAACAGAATTTTTCTATCTCTCTCTTGGAAATGACACTACTACCGATGCTAGTGTATTGCAGTGTACTGGAACAGGTTTCCCTAAAACTAACATTAAAAAAGGGGAAAAACTAAACAGTAACCCCTTAGCACTCAAGAAAGCTATGACATCACAAAACAATATACTATCATAAAAAAGGACTGATCTTCACCTTGACTTTTAATCAAAACAAGAACTTCAGTGTAGTGTGCTTACACAGAGCCAAGGCCTTTTCTCCTTCTTATACCACCCCACCAGTGAGCAGGGTGAGGGTGCCTNCAAAATAAGAGTATGAACAAAAGCCACAGCAGTTATCTGTATTGCATATTAAATATGCTCCAAATATAAATATTGTACAATGAAAGGTCTTGCCTATTCTGAAAACATTTTGCCTTAGGAAGAAAGACTAAGAAAGGAAGAATGAAAACTGCACAGGAACAGAAGAAAATGCAAATAAAGCATCAGGGAAAAGCAACAAATGGCAGATAGTTATGAGATCTCTTTTAACAATTGTTACTTTTTTATTTATATGGTAAGAAATATGAAAGAGACAGCAATAAAGACAGAAATGACACAAACAGAATTTTTCTATCTCTCTCTTGGAAATGACACTACTACCGATGCTAGTGTATTGCAGTGTACTGGAACAGGTTTCCCTAAAACTAACATTAAAAAAGGGGAAAAACTAAACAGTAACCCCTTAGCACTCAAGAAAGCTATGACATCACAAAACAATATACTATCATAAAAAAGGACTGATCTTCACCTTGACTTTTAATCAAAACAAGAACTTCAGTGTAGTGTGCTTACACAGAGCCAAGGCCTTTTCTCCTTCTTATACCACCCCACCAGTGAGCAGGGTGAGGGTGCCTAAGGAGTTGGGAGGGGACATAGCTGGGACAGCTGACCCCAAGTGGCCAGAGGGATATTCCAGACCATATAGCTGTTGAGAGATAGTTGTTTAGCATAAATAAGTTTTCAGTAGAATGAGTTGCACAGAGTTGTAATACTGTGTGATTTAGTATGCAGTTTATTTGCCTTGCTTTACTCGCTCAGCCTAAGTAGCTGGATCAGCTGAAGCCTTAGGCCGATAGCTCTGAATTTATGTCTAGAGATGTTTTTGGCTGGAATATAGTTAATTTTCTTGGTAACTTTCCTAATAGCTGGTACAGTACTGTTTTGTCTTTAGTACAAGACGAATATTGATAACACACTGATGTTTTGTTTGCTGTTGGGTAATGTTTATCTTAAGTCTAAGGTTTTTTTAGTTTCCTGTGCTCTGCCAGAGAGCAGATGCACCGGAAGTGCAAACTAGAAGATCAGGAGACTACAGCCACCAGAAGCTGCAGCTCCTCAGGATAAGAACATTAAACAGCCTACTTGCACAGGCATAGGGAAAGAACGCAATAATCTATTAGAAGACTCTCCAAAAATCACCACTGGACCTAGAGACGTGTGCAAGGCATGTGGAGAGCATGTGAAGGGTGGGTGCATAAATCATAAGGGTATAACTGCCCAGGGATTTTTGTTCTGGGTCCCCCTCCAGAGGTATCTAGCTCGAGCTGACATGCTGCTCTAACGCTCCATTAAATAATTTGATTTTGTATATCTGATGCCTGAGACTGTGCTCCAGGAACCCCAGAGTCGAGACAGAAGGAGGAAGCACTTCGAATATAGTGTGTGTGTGTGAACAAGGAGACCAAAGGGACACCAGCTGGCTCACTGGAGCTGCCTGCTGGGAAGGGGCGCCCGTCACAGCACTGAAAGTCTCGAGTGGTCTGTGTGTGACTCCTCGAACAGTGTGAGAATGCTTGGGCAGCGCCTTCTCCTTTAACATGGCATCATGCTCAGCATATAAAACTGGGAGAAAGAGGCAAGGGGATATTTGGAGTTCGGTGTCTGTCTTCCCATGTAACTGTTAGGCATAATGGAGCCTGCTTCCTGGGAAACGGCTGAACACCCACCTCCTGATGGGAAATGGTGAATTAATTCCTTATTTTGCTTTGCTTGTGTGCATGGCTTTTTCCCTCGTAAAGTGTCTTTATCTCAAGTCGTGAGTTTTCTCACTTTTACTCTTCCAACTTTTTCCCCCATCGCACTGTGGGGGGGAGTGAGCAAATGGCTGCAAGGCTGGGTTTAAACCACAGCAGTTGACACATTTGAACCAAGAGGTGCTATATTTTAGTAACAGAAAGAGAGAGGGAAACAAAGGAGAGAGGGAGGTGATTTACCTTTAAGGAAGTAGAAAAGGCTGAAACAACATGTACTTGTATTATTTGTTGTCGTGATCCTTTTGTTTGCTTTATGGAATTCAGCAACTGTTCCAACACTTGAAGCCTTAAACAAAAACAGAAAAACCTCAGAGAATTGAAAATTAAAGAAATAAATGAAGTTTTTAAATATTACTTTAAAACCCGTAACAAAGCCTACATATTATAGAAACACAGGTGGAACAAATCAACTGTTGAGCATTTCCCTTCAACTGGCATCCCTGTCTACTACAAAAAAATTTTTTGTATTCTGTGTTAGAAAAAGTAATTAATCTATGAACATGAACTTTTTGCCTTTTTTCCTTGTAACATATGTATTTACAGATAATCACATATCTAAGTAACATTAAATGGACATTATTAAAATGAACTGTTTATGGGAATGATACACTTTGACTTACAATTGGGGAAGGAGGATGTAAATGACAAAGAAAATGAAAATGCAATTATCTGCAGCTACTAGTTCAGGTCTTGAGAAACAGGTGACAAAAATCAACTGGCAAGATGGTGACGGTTGGGGCAAAAAACCCAAAAAGAAAAAAATCCATAATAAAAGCAGTCAGTGAAGACAGAGTAAGAAAATAAAGGCAAGTCCAAAGAGCAAATAAATCACGTGGCAGATATTTTAATATTCAAACTGCTGCCTCAAACTCACACTAAATCCTGAGCATTCTAAGTCGTGAAGACATCAAGACTCAGGGCTCATCAGGACTAAGCATTCATTCTACACAGGAAGCAATATAACCATTACTACCTATAATGATCATGACATGGGGTCTAACTACAATTGAAAAATGAAAATTCGTATTTGAAAATACAAAGCTGTTTAATTTAAAAATAATTAATCTGCTCTGAAGCTGCATTCAAAAGTATTACCAGCAGCACACAGTAGCAGCAACAGCATGCAAAATCTTAAGGAATTTTTGCCTCAGCAATTAGTGTGCCAAAATGCCATGTGTGTGGTAGGAAGATACACACACGCAAACCCAAGAGTTTGTAATCCCTTTCAAGCATTCTTGTTCCTTCCCATTCACTTTTTATAAAGAATGAGGCAGGACGAGGTTTATTTCTACCCCTTTTGTCCCTCTGTTTCTAAAATATTTAGTAATTATGTATTAAGTACCACAAAAATAGTGCAGCAACTCTTAAAATAACTCTATTTTGATCTGGCTATCAAAACAAAACATTTTTCTTGGTCAACAGACTTTATTATGACAGTAACCTCTTGCTGGATGTGCCTTTTTGTTGTCAGTAACTTTAGAGAGGAAGTCTAATGATTTAGTGGTCTGAATTGTATTAATCAGATAGTTTACAGAACCCACTTATCCAATTTACTATTTTTTCAGAACTGTTTTCTGCTGTATTCAGTGACAAACACTGTGACCATTTCCCAAATTCCCCAGCAGTTACAATGACTATTTTACCTGTGAGATTCTGCTATATGGGAGAACATAACTCCAAAAAGTCGAGTGGCTGCACTGATAACAGACAATGCAGGAGGTAGTGGTTTAGGTACTGAATCCCCTTTTCCAACTTTCTCACAAATTGAGTAAGGGTCATACTCCAGGCTGCCACCAGCTATGCTGTTACCTAAAAGGAGCTGTAAGAAAAAAAGGGGATAGCCATATTTTTGACCAAGCCTAAATGAGGTTGACACAAATAACTAGAACTGTATGAAAACATAATGCTACCTTTATAATAGAGCAAAAAGTACCTGCTCTTCAATAAATCGGTGGTCAGTCTCCTGCAGTAAGGGACCAAGTAAAAGCAGATCATTCTCATGACAAAGGGGTGGAAGCAAGAACGTAGAGGCATCGATCTGGTTATCTGGGACAGTCAAGTCTGTCACTAACTCTTTCAGAACAGCACAGAAGCTTCCTTTAAATTAAAGGAAAAATATTCAAAACTTCTGGTTAAGTACTTGTAACAAGTACCTTTGTGAGCAAGATATTTATACTGAAATAGCAGCATCCACCCAACATTTCTTTTAAGTCTTCAAGTAGTTAATTGGAGAACACTGTTACAGGGAAACAGCAGAGATAACAACCTGAGATAAGCAAACTAAGCACTTACAGCAATCTAGAAGCTGAAAAATAGACTTTTACTTTTACAGAACGCATAATGCCATACAAGTGATAACCCAGTAAATTAGTTACATTTGCAATTGAAGTAGAAGAAAAAAGGCAGTTACAAACACAGCTATATTTCCTTCTATTTCCTGAAAATTAATGCTGTGGAATGTATTACACAATCACACAGGAATACTTGGACTTGGCAAGCAGAGATAATTCTAAACATCCATGGGGACATGAATGTAGTCCCCTAATTTAGGGGTTTGCACACAAAAAGCAAAGCAAAAAGAATTTACTATAGGTTACATTATGACAAATTAAACTGGTAGTTAAAACTTTCACATATTTTTGTATATAATATTTCTTAAAAGGTTGTACATTATACACAAACAATGATACTAAGTATTTCAAATCAGACTATTTGAGGTTATTAAAATAGTTCTTGTGGTGAGAGAACATTTCCAGTGCTGAACCACATGTGATGAGAAAGGTCTGGTTTTAAACTGTGTTGAAAAATTGCAGAACTGATCTTAAAAGAATGTACAAATATTGCATAAGAATTTACCTCCAGATCATTAAGGTTGCAAAGTAAAGTCCTCATGAACTGGGAAATATGAGCACTAAGAGGAGGGGCTTAACTCCACATAACCAATTCTTTGCATTCAGTTTTGTTGTTAGATTACCTGTTTGCATTGAGGTTGCTTATAATTTCTCAACACACGAAGTTCCAAAAAGTGGGAAAACACTCATGAGCACAAGCAGAATTAATATAGTTGGAGCTGGTAGCTACAAGCAGCTGTTTCACCCTTCCTGAAAATTGAAACTGTTCTGAGAAACCCGACTTTCTCTCCTCTACCCACTAAACTCCTGGCTCCATCAGCCTGTCTTCCCTGCAGGCATCTGTTGCTTTGCCTACCTCCCTGACTAATTAAACAAGTGTGTAATTTTTCCAAAATGCTTTACTCAAATCTAAATGCAAAAAGTTAGCACTATCAAATATATTGCAAGGTGCATAGATAGTGTGTGAAAGGAAGAGAAATTGGGCCTTTTTTAAAAAGCATGGTAGTTAACAGTGAGAAGCTGTTCTTTCATTATTACTCATCATAATAACTTTTTTTTAATCCCCTTCCCATGAAGACAGCTTTTAAAACAAAATGTAATGGAAATACCCAGAATATTTAAACAAATTAACATATATTTCAGACCCAGACACTTGGAATTCACCAGCATGTCAAAAACATTGTCTCAAAGAAAAGCAATTCAAACTTTTGAGCCAGAATGCTGTTCCAGCATTCTAGTTATTCTCATCCTATTAAGAAAGAGAAGTGAATGCTTGTATTCAAACTTATGGTTTAGACAGTGAAACGTAACATGCACAAAAAGCTGAAGAATTAAAAAAAACCCAGTGAGTTGTGTGACAAAACCATTAATTTTGGACAACAGAAAATATAAAAAAATGAACAAAATTCAAACTACTGAAATTATTTGTGTGAAATTTTCAATTTGGACATTACAAAACTTTTCATTTTAACTCAGAAGAAGTAAGTGTTTTGCCTCAAAAACATGAACATGTTACAATCAGAAACTTATGACACGTGAAAATGATCACAAACGTGATTTGTTATTTTAGAAACAGAACCAGTTTTCCCCAGCTTAAAAAGTTCATATGTTGGATCAGATAAAGTGCAAAGTCTTAACAGTTCACACACAATGGAAGACAGCAACTAAAACACGTTCAGTGTATTTCACTGATGTTCAAGTTTACCTAATACGTTCTTCTCATACCTGTCATTGCTGCTACAATGCAAAAAATCAGTTACAATACATGCATGCTCATGGTAAAACTTTGTAGAATTCTGCTGTTTGAGCAGACGATGATTTTTTGTGATGAAAACAGTAAAAGAAACATCAAAGAGGCACATAGTGAGCAGGAAACGACCAAGCAGAGCCTAAACAAGTCCTAGTATCTCAGGCCTCAGAAACCTAAAGGCTTGAATTGATAAAGAGGCTTGGATCTATGAATAAATAATCTGTTCTCAACCCTTTATTTTCCTGGGTATTTTGTTTTGTTCCTCTTGTGCTAAAGAAAATAAAACTTTGCACGTTATTTACAAATACTTGAGTTACAATTCCTGGTATGTGTCTCCATCACCAATTTTCTCAAAAAGAAATAACTTGCAGGTTTCTAGCCTCTAGCTGACTACCTGGATCAAAGAAAACAAATACAAAAGAAATAAAACCATGAACTCATGAAAGCTTCTCATTCAGTGTGTAACTGAGTCATGCAAAATGTGACATGCTGTGCAACACTAGAGTACTCCTAATATTGTTCCTATTGATGACTAAATTGAGACACTGAAAAAAACATTCTGGGTTTTGTAATGATATTGTTTTCCTAAATAATTTATTTTTAAAATTAGGGTGTTTGCAAAGACATACAGTTTCTGCATGAAGCTGTCATACTGGAAATCATATGGAAAGAATTGTATTTGTTTCAAGTTTTATCTTAGAAACTTTTCATTGCATTTTTAAATGATGCATACTCATATGTTAAAATGTATAACAGACCTTGGAAATCAGTTCTGGCAATGTATGCATTTCCATTCTTTCCCCACTCTCTGTATTATACACGGTGGGACATGTCTGAGACTACACCTCTCAAATTACTGGTTTGATTGTAAAGCTATTTTCAAGCAGGGTGACTACTTATTTATAACACACCTTTGAAGCTTCTTCTTTATTTTTTGGCTCTAGAATGCAGCATCCTCAGCTAGAATGCTCTCTCACAAGTGTAATGCTTTGCAGGTCATACTGTAAAACACTGTGTATTTTACGTGTATTATACTGTGTATATAACATTAAAAGATACAAAAGTATCCCAAACACACCAAGAAACTGCAAACCCATCCATACCTAAA
>WEIV01016259.1:16243-46366 GCA_013390005.1 Calyptomena viridis | reverse complement strand
CGCCCCGTGACGTCACACCGCGCATCCCGCCCCGTGACGTCACACCGCAGCACCCGCGGGTACCGCCCCGTGACGTCACACCGCGCCCCGCCCATCAGCGCCGAGCTGCCGCACGGGCCGCGGGGATGCTGAGGGGGTACCCCGGGCACCGTGAGGCTGCCGGGGTCGTGTCAGCACATCCCTTAACTTACTGCATAAATAATGCCTCCTGGAATTACCTTTCACCCAGCGAGAGCTGATTTCAGCACAGATGACGGCTTGGTTTTAGTAGTTTCTTCCTTGGGAGTTCTGCCAAACGTCCCTGTGGCCCGTAATCCTGCATGCTCTGCGTCCGCCGTCAGTGGCACATCCTTCTTCCCAGGATTTGTTAACCTCCCCCTAGGCCTGGCATCGTTGAAACATGGCAAGCCCAAAATTTTAGCAGGGCAATTCTATAGACAATTTATCTTCCTGACACCCAGACCACAGAGCCACCTTTACGCAGTCCAAGTTCTGGGTATCCACAGAGGTGTATTTGAGGGGAATCCATCATCCCTGGTGGTCACAGGTGCCACCTGTCCCATAACTTGGAGTGATCTTTATTTGACTGGTGATAGGAATATGAGCAGTTGCTTTTTTTTTTTTCTTTGCAGTTTGCCACAGTGGGATTTTTTGTCCAGCATGAACATTAACCAGCATGTGCTAATGAGATCTGTGCCTGGCTTCCTGTTGCAAATGCCTCCCTTCTGTGCTTATCCCAGGTTCTTGCTTATTTTGTGGCAAGTTCCTTCCGTGGTCTTATCAGTGTTTGAGACAGGCAACTGTGCTCTTTAACTCCTTACAAATGACCTGGGTTGCTCCAAGCCCCCTCCAACCTGGCCTTGGACACTTCCAGGGATGGGGCAGCCACAGCTTCTCTGGGCAACCTGTGCCAGGGCCTCACCACCCTCCCAGGAAAGAATTCCTTCCTAATATTCAATCTAACCCCACTCTCTGTCAGTGTGAAGCCGTTGCCCCTTGTCCTGTCACTCCAGGCCCTTGTCAATAGTCTCTCTCCATCTTTCCTGTGGGTTCCCTTCAGGGACTGCAAGGCCACAATTAGGTCACCCCAAAGCCCTCTCTTCTCCAGGCTCGACAATCCCAATTCTCCCAGCCTTAATGATTCATTAATGGCAATGGTTATCCAAAACTCACCATAACTGAGCTGTGCAACAAGACAGGACGTTTCAGCCAGGCTGCCTAAAATTTTGTTTTACAACGGTGTGTAGATACAAATTAGTGACTAAATAAGCAGATGTATCTTTGTGCTAAATGTGAAACACTTCAAAGCTCTTTAAGTAACGTGTCTTCACTTGCAGTTTTATTCCCAGAATTTCCTTGATTTCTGACCTTGGCAAAGGTCAGCATCTGATGCTTGAGGTGGCAGTTTTGTCAGGCAGAATATCTTCCACAAGTTTATTGCCCCATTCTTTTGGAAATACTGTTCACATGTGAGTGAAACAGCACCAAATATTCCCCCTATCCCCTTGTGACAGAAAAAGAGGAACAGAGAGCAGTGGCAGCCTGGCCTCCACTCTTGCACAAAAAACCATACACTGCCCTGTGCAATGGGTTTCACAAGGTGTTGGCTGGGCTCCTCTGCAGAGAAATCCAGTCCAGTAGGTACCAAGGCTGCTCTTTGGACACTCAGGTTTTCTCATTGCCTGCATTAGACCTGAGAATGACCCAGGTTCTGTGCTGATCTAATTTGCCTTTGACCAGTGCTTCATTTCTGTTGGCAAAACCACCTTTTTTCCTTTGGGATCCTTATGTTTTTCTTAGCTCAACGTCTAAATCACCAGACAGAAGTTTGAAACCAGATTTAAGTACAGATTTGGTTGTGAAGTTGCTACTGATCTGATCTGTAATTTTATCAAAGATTAGCTTAAAACCACTGACTCCAGTGATGATACTGCTTGTAAATGAAAATTCCCTGGGTTCCTGTCTGGATTCTTTCTGTTAATGGGAGTAAAGAAATCTTTCTTACAGAGACAATATGCCCACTGACTTTTGTATTTTAAATGAAAACCTAGAAAAAGAGTTCCTGCATTCAGCTGATTAACTGGGACAGTTAATAAATCCAAGACATTGGATTTTTTTTCATTTGCGTTGTTTACCCAGAACTGCAAAGTAGCAAAAACTGGTAAATTTCTGTTAAAATAAGGATATTCAAGTTTGAGATACCAGTGTCAGAAGGAAGCTTCATTTTTATGAAGTCTTAGGTCTTGTTCCCTGTGCAATTCTACATCAGGTGTCTTCATTACCAGGGGCTTTATTTGGCTCTAATATGATTCTTTAAAGGGGTACATGGACCAGAGGTGCACAACCATTTGTATAACTGGTAGCCCAACACCAAACCACTTTGGTTTCTGCATTTACATATACACAGTTTAGACCTAAAGCTATGTTTTTCAGGAGTTAATTATTATGGAGAAGAAAATGCTAAGATTATCAAACAAACAAAAATAAGCTTTAACCCATCTGAAGGTTAATTTAGCCACATAATGAATGCCAGTTTCCCAGGACAGACACTGGAGTGGGTACCTGCACTTACCAGCACCTGCTTCAAGTTGTGCATGCAAAGTGCTGCCTTTCTAAAGCATTTCCTTGTTATAATGCCTCCTAATATTCACAAGATCAGAGAAGAATAAAGAAGCATATGTTGGTTTTTTTCTTTCTTCCCCACTTATAATTTTTTTTTGATCTTATATTTATTACCATCCTCTCTTCTATTTTCAAATAACAACTGTATATGGAGTAGCAAGGCTGGAACGTCCCGTCCATCTCAAGGCTTTCACTGCTTATTTCTGCTCCCAAAAATTCACGCAGAGATCTAAAATCTACTTCGCAAATAACCCAGCATAGCTCTAAGGTGCAATGCTGTGACTCATGCCTGAAGTTCCTGCAGGGATCTCGGGATTGTACCTGAAAATCCAGGTGGGAGAAAGCGGCGGTGGCCACACGTCTCCCGGCTGTCACCTCCTGTATTCCCGGCCACATAGATTGCTGGAGGAGATAAGGAGAAACAGGAACCTGGTGCAAGTGGCTCTGACTTCCTGGTCTGAGTGTTCCTGTGCCGGGAGAGACCTGAGTTGTGGTGCTGTCCTCACTCTCCACAGTCTCTCGTGGAGTTTGGCACCTCCTGCCTCTCTCCCTTCCCTTCTTGCACTGCACAGTGTGAGTGACAGTCCTCGGTGGGCAAGAGGAGTCTAAAAGGAAGGCAACTCCGTGCCTTGGAATTCCAGGGGGATTTCTTATCCCTGCTCAGAGTATTTGCTAAGAGAAAAACTTCTTCCTGCCATGGCAAGTGGGTAAGAGAAAATAATTCTAATTCTTCTCTAACATGAAGGGTGGTGAGGGTGGGATATATTTGTATGTGTGACATGTAAAAGGGTGAAAATTACATGACATGCAGCACGGCAATAGCCCTGCTTCCCTTTTTTATTCTGTTTTGCTAACTCACCACAGTGTAAAAAGTCAGTGAGGTTACTGAGTCATAAATTGGTTTAGCTTAAAATAAGGGTGATGCTAAAATCAGATTTTGCTTAAACATAGCTGATAACGTAGAATCAGTTCTTAAAATATTGCCTGCCCAGGACCTTGACAGACTGTTTGCTGAGTAACTGCCCACCCTTATGTTTGTCCCTTGACATTGTCTTTTCCTTTTCCCCTACAAAACCTCTTATTTATCCTTTGGTATTTCAAATGCTAGCTTTGAATGAAAAAAAATCACTGAATTTAGAGAAAAGACATACACACTGACATAACAGGAAAATGGAGGGAATTGCTTCTATCTTCTATTAACCATATAAACTGATGCATATAGTTCACAACACTCAAACCAAGTTTTTTAAAATTATCCGAAACTTCCTGTAAATGGCTGTTCCAAATCAGGTGTTCCAAATCCTTTTCTTCTCTCTGTAAAGATTAAAGGCTCTTTAGTATTGGATGTTGTTCAAAGGATCTCTGAAAGTAAATTTACTTTGGAGAAGATGTCCAATCAAACCTTCTTTGCAGAGCCTCATGTGACCCATTTGCAATACATGTTTTTCTTGCTTTGACACTGTCGACTTGCTCACATTATTTGTCACTGACCTTTAGTTCTCTTCATGTCTTAAGTAGTTTCTGATTTTTAGCTATTAAATCTTCTTCTTAGGACATTGTTTGGGTAGAATGAAGGTTTCATACATGAAAATCACTTGGAAAATCAGGCACACCACACACCATGAATGTTTCACTTGAAAGCTCTCATAAAATGGGGATGACACATTCTTCTGCTTTAGCCACACTGCTGGTGCATCAAGTTACCATTGCAAAGAACCTCCCCCAAAAGATGTCTCAGCTCGTTCAAGTGCAGACTAAGTGTTCTTGTTATTGGGGTGGTGCTCTGCTCACATAAGCACATTCAAGCAAGTCTCCAATGGGACAAAATCCAATTTGGCCTGACTTCTTGCAAAGAAATAATTTATGCTATGTGAAAGCACAAATCTAACAACTGAGAGCTTTCACCATAGGGAGGGGGTTGAGAATTGATGATAAAAATCTCTGGGTTGAGTCATATGTGGAATTGTATTGAAAACCAGAGAGCAAATGTGCAATACTCTTTTCCAGGACAACCTTCCCTAAATGCTGGTGTGTCATGGATTTGTGAGAAGGTGTTGGACATCTTCTCATTGAAGTTGTGTCACCTCGTACGTGTAAGCAAAGTTTATGGCCCTTTTAAAAACAATACTGTCCAGAAAGAGTTTTTACAAGACGCCTGTGCGAGTTGCTAAACAAGTTCTTTGCTTTGGCAAGGATATATTTTTCTTTAACCTTCAGTTTCAGTGTGTACAGGTTTTCAGTGTGTACAGGTGCTCTGCTTGGAAATTAAAGGGACAACAAAAAGGAGAGAAGTCCATGGTGATATTGTGGTAGCACCCAGCAGAAATAAAGGAGAGAATTTACTTTATTTTGTAAAATTAAGTGACTTCAGAGTTTGGGAACTAGTTTTCTGAATGCAGGAATACATTTAGTAGAAGTCTATTTATTAAACAAATATGAGGATTGAAATTTGTAGGTAACCCTTTCCTGAGCAGACACACTGAGCTCGTGCAATATTCCATAACATTTCTAGCGGAGGAAAGGTGAAATAGAGGAAAGGTCAAATAGAGCCCTACACTGCTTTATAAACAGGGGACAAATCTGTCAAGAACAGGTTGAGAATTGTAGGTATTGAAGGGATGACAGATCTCCTGGATAGTGATTTTTACCAAAACACATACATACTAAAATATGTGTATACAAAATACTGTATCTATGGTAGAAAATATTATAATAAAACCCATCTGACACCCTCCCTAGTGTTTCACGTACCTTGGATGAATATATCCTTTGGCTCCCATGCGTTAGAATATTTACTCTTTTTCCTTCTTTCAGGAATTGACACCTATTCAAGCCCAGTTCAAAATCCAAGTGATCTTGTAGGTCTTTCAGTACCTCCCGAGGGGCAGGAAGGCTCAGATTCCTGGCTGCAGGCAGACTGAGGTGTAGCACCTGTTGTCTGCCCTGCCCTTCTGTAGGAGGTTGCTTTTCCCACTCTAAATAGTTCTGTGAATATCATATGTATTCTTTGTGCTCCTCAGCTGCTGCAGCACATCCTTTAATGTAAACTGCCTGCTTTTGGCTTAACTCAGGGGCATGGATTCCTTTGGGCATCAAGCTCTCATGGAGATAAGCACACATTGCTTGTGCTTTTCAGGATTTTAATCTTGGACTGTGTCTGTTCCACCAAAAACGTTACACAGACAAGTTTGGAGAAAAGGGATTGCCCGATAATGGGGGGAAAAATCTTAGTTCTGTAATTCCGATAATCCAAAATTATCAACTGGTTCTTTCCTGGGCTTCGATGCATGTGCTGGTTTGTAACTGATTAATTACACTGTCAGGTATTTAAAGACTAATCCACTTCTCTTTCTTCTCCACTCTGTTCTTTGTCTTAATCCTATTTGTGTGGACGTGATGCATTTGGAGCTCCCTCTGTTATTGTTCATCACAGTAACAACCCTTCCTAAATCTTGTGGATGGATGCATGGATGAACTTCTGAAAACTGGACACTATTATGCAGGATAAAATTCCATTTAAAACAAGGAAAGGAGCAGCCTGAGTAGGTCTATATGTGCATCTGAGATCAGTGCATGGGAGATTTTTATCTGTGTTTAGAGCCTTCCTCATCCTTTGCCACAAAACCTTTAGGCTTGGAGAGTCACATGCATAAGTGAAGGAAAACATCTCCAGTGGGGAGTCTTGCAGGAAAAAAGGTAGGAAGAATGTATATGATCGTTGCCAGAAAAGCATCATAGAGGGAATTCTTTGTTTCCTCTTCTGTTGGTAGTGTTGTTTCACACTGGTGACAACCTCCTGCTTGCCTCTGCTTTGTACAAAGACTCCTTGTGAATGAAATAACACCACCTTCATTTTTGTTTCAGTGCATGGAAAACCACAGGAGGATTCATCAACAAGAACGTCATTGAAGTAAACACTAACATAACCTTAGGGAAGGCTCGAGTTTCCTTACAGGTTACCTGCATTCCTCACAGATCAATGTGAACCATAAGGCTTGTGGTTTTCAGACTGGCACTAAAGGGAAGGTGTGGGGAGAAAGAGAAACCTCTCCTGATGACAAGCTGGTATCCAGAACATGGAGTAACATTAGAAGACTCTAGAAGTGACTTGCAAATAACAGCACATGTCTTTTTTAATGTGTATTTCTCTGGATTTTTTGGCAGGAAAGCCTTCAATCGTGAACTTTCTACCCTTTTCAGTAACATGTGGAATATGGATGTTCACCGTTTCATGCCTGGGAGGGACTACACAATTGATGTGCAGGTAACCAGCTGCCCAGTCATGTGAGGATTAAAGGCAGTGTGGTGCTGTAGGAAAACATGTCTGCAAAAGTGCCTTTTCTGAAAAAGTTGCCTGTGCTTTGTCATTTCTGCTAACAGCACAAAGCAGGACTTCCTAATGATGGAGCATCCCTTAGGAGTGGGAAAAGTACGGATAAAACTTCTCCCATATGGTTTCTCCATTTGTCAGAACAAGGCTCTAGTTACCCCTTGCTTTGTTAACAAACTGCTACTCATCTTCTACCCTCTTTCCTTGAGAACACCCTTTATGAAATAGAAATTTGAAAATTGTCAGGAAAGCCTCCTTACAACTGCAGAGAGACGGGAGGTACCCAAATCTCCTTCATACTTATCTGAGTTGGGAGGGACCTTGGCTCTACATGGCTTCTGTTTATCATTTATGATGTATATATGTGTATATATATGTGTGTGTGTATACGTATAATATATGTATTTATTATATATATAATATATAAAATGTAGACTATATATTATATCAACATTATATATTATATTAGTGTATATTATATTTTATATTATGATGTATTTATTATGTAGCATAGCAGCATAGCTGGTTACTGGTGTTTCTCCCAGGGAAAAGCAGGTCCAGCACAGCAAGGGGACAGTGCTGTCCAGGACAATGCACCCAGACACCTGTTCCACTACGTAAATGAAGAACGTCTGAAGAGCATAAAAACCTTTGCAAGTAAGACTCGTTCTTTTTTTTGATGGTGGACATGACATGGGGAATCTGTGGGGTTTTTATGTTTATGTGCCTTTGCAGAAAGCACTAGATCCACAGCTACTTCCTGTATTTCTGTTGGGGGCTGCACTTCAAGCACATCTATGAATGTATGTTTCCTTCCCTAATTTTTCTCAAGCTGCCTCATGTAGGTTTATGCTGCATTATTCCTCCTCTGAAATAATGCTCACAAAGCCCTGTGCCAACATAGCTCAAATTCCTAAGCCTGTGTCTGTAATTGTGGTGATCAGGCATGATTTGTTTTGGTAGAAGGTCATTATTGCTTCAGTACTTGGCTCCATAAGGAAGCTCAGTAGCTGTTTCTCTTTAAAAGGATCTTTTAAAAGTACAGAAGTGATCTGGCCTTAAGTCACCTTGAGGTCTACACCCAACAGTGCACCTGAGGATGGAGTTTGACATCTAAAGGGATGGCTTTCTCTAAGGGCTAACAAGGCATATCCTATGGCATCTTTTTCTATGATGGCACACTCAGGCATATGGCCTGATCCTCAGGATGAGCACGCTGAAGGTTTCTCTTTTTCTGCAGCCTTTATTTCCTTATTGGACAACTATGAGACATCAACTGGTGTAGCAGAAGTAGTGACCCCAGAAGAAATAGTTGAAAACAATAGTTTTCTTGATGCTATCTTAGCAACACAAGTAATGAGGGTAAGTAATACAGATCTTTTTTTGTCTCTGAAAATACTGAACTGAACAGTAAACTGTGTCTGTCTGTATCTTGGTTTTCTGTCCTTCAGCTAGCTCATGAATACCTGCTTAAAAAAAACCTAGCAAAGCCAAACCTTGCTGATTTCAAACACCAGCTCTATGACATCTGGTTCCAGCTTTATGCCAGGAAAGAAGGAGACAGGTATGTTTGATGGATATGACCTCTGATAACCTCTGTGCTATTCTGATTTAGGTAAATATAAGCCTGAGTGCCATGTGTTACAGAATTGGAAGACATCCTTAGAATGGCTTCAAACTGACAGAGGGCAGGAGTAGATGGGATATCAGGCAGAAATTCTTCCTTCTGAAGGTGGTGAGGCCCTGACAGAGGTTTCCCAGAGAAGCTGTGGCTGCCCCATCCCTGGAAGTGTCCAAGGCCAGGTTGGATGGGGCTCAACTAGACCTGGTCTAGTTGAAGGTGTCCCTGCCCATGACAGGGGGTTGGAACTGGATGATCTTTAAGGTTCCTGCCAACCCAAACCATTCTGTGATTATGTAAATGTTGCCTAAATTAGGTGTTGAAAGACTTACTGCTCAGGTAGAACAGTGGTGACCCTTGGGGTACATCACTGGTGAATTGCCTCCAGCTGCACTTTGTGAACTTAGTAACAGGCCTTCCACAGCAGACATTCATCCACACTTCAGCCTACCACATCATCCACTTTTCTGATCTGTCCTCCATCAGTTTGACTATGAGTCTGTTAAGGGAGAGTGCCAGAAATGTTGCTAAAATCTGGATAAGCAGCAGTGGTGCATATGTGGCACTTCCTATGAACCTTCATCATCAAAGACAATTTCAGTCTTCGTGGCTGGAGTTTATTGCAAGTTTTGTGCGAAGTAAGAAAGAAAACCCAACAAATCCGACAAAAACTACTCACAAATCAACATAAGCAAGATTGTGCACCTTCTTGCCTTTTATCTCTGCGAATTCAAATATTTTAAACATATAAAAGACATATATATTATTTTTTTGTTTATTACAGCCCTGATTCTTGTGGTTTTGAGCATGTTTTTGTTGGAGAAACAAGGCGTGGCCAGCAGATCTTAGGTTTGCACAACTGGGTGCAATTTTACCTTCAGGAAAAGCGCAACCACATTGATTACAAGGGATATGTCGCTCGGAAAAACAAAACCAGGGTAAGAACAAGCAGGGTGGCTTTGCAAATAAGACAAATGTATCCAGAGAAAAAAGCTGTGATAATGAAACAAGGCTCAGTGGTGCAATCACAGGCTCAACCGTTTTGAACAGTAATAAATATATAACTGTAGATAAGCAGAGTGAGTACTACCCTGCCCTCCAGCTTTTTTCTTTTTTTAAAAAAACTGTTTTAAAAAGCGGTGCTGGTGTTGCAACAGTGGCAAGGCTTAATTGAGATAAATGATCATGCATGGCCCAGAGGTCAGGAAAAAGACTGTGCTCCAGCTATAGCACCCTGGCACACCAAGGATGACTGAATCTTGCAAAGCTCTCAAACCCCTGGTATCAGAAATTCTCTCTGTCCTATCACAGCTGTGTTTGAGGTTATCCTGTTTTCTTTATGCTTTCAGCCTGACAAGGATGACCAAGTTTTGAGCATCCAGTTCAGCTGGAAGGGCTCGGTCAAGCCAATTGGAAGCACCTTCATTGGGGTGAGCCCCGAGTTTGAATTTGCCCTGTACACCATCATTTTCCTGTTGTCTGAAGAAAGAGTCACACGTGAAACAGTGAAAATAGATGAATATGAACTACAGATGGTTGTCTGGCGCCACGGGCATCACATTGGAACAGCATATCCAGTACTGCTCAGCACCAGTAGTGAAGATTCATAGAGAGAGCAGGCAACACCCTTTTTTTTTTCCAGAAGGGGCATGTGGTGGGGAAGAAAGGAACAGATGGGGGATGGACAGGACCAGACAGCAGAATAAACAGAGATGTGCTGTTTTATACAACTCATTTCAAGTAAAAATTGATGACTCATTTGGTCTGTGATATAGTGTTTAATCAGTAGCATGCTATGACTTGGGGTCTGACAAACCATGGAACATAGTGCTGCTCACATTAAAGGCTGGATCCAATCTACATTAAATTGACATCAGTCTTCCCTGCTGCTTCAGCAGAATTCCTGTAAATCTATGGGACCTGATGGGATTCATCCAGGAATACTTAAAAGAGCTACTGATGTCATTGTGAGGTCTCTCTCAATGATTTTTGAGTGGTCTTGGGAAGCTGGAGAGGTTCCAGCTGACTGGAAGCTGGCTAATGTCCCAGTTTTCAAAAAGGGCAAGAAGGATGACCCTGGAAACTAGAGGGCTGTCAATCTCACTTCAGTGCCTGGTAAAATTATGGAGAAGATTATTGTGGGAGGTATTGAAAAACACCTGAAGGACAACACAGTCACTGGGCACAGCCAGCACAGCTTCATGAGAGGAATGAGACACCCCAGACAAGCAGACCAAGGCTGACAGGGTTCAAGGAGTGTTTGGATGATACTCTCAGACACATGCTGTGACTCTTAGGGATTGTCCTGTGCAGGTCCAAGAGATGGGCTCAGTGTTCCTTGTGTGTCCCTTCCAACTCAGAATATTCAGTGGTATTCTGTAAATGCTACAGAGAACGAGCCAAGGGTTCCTCCAGTTGTTGAAACCACACAAGGGGCTGCTCAGGCCCTGACACACAGAAGGAACAACTGAGAGAACAGCAATAGAGGACCAACTGATAGACACTGATGAACAAGTTCAACTTTCCCTGCAGCACCAAGTGTCCTGAAGGAGAACAAGAGCGGCTGAACTCGGGTTCTGGTGGATATTTGAAACACATAGATCTGAGAGAGATATAGGAAATGGTACAGAATCACAGAGCTGCCACACAGAACATCTGCTTCATGGTCTAGAAACCAACTCTGGGGAAGGTCAAAGGCACTCAGTTTCCCTTAAGTTGGGGAACTTCCCTGCAGCAAAGAGCCGCTGGTCACATTGCAGACCTTGACTGCTCTTCAGAGTCCTGTTTCATCTTTGCATAGGTGGCAGGGCAGAACTGAGAATAGAGCTGAGCCAGCAGAGCCTGGGAAGGGATCTCTAGCCTGGTCCTGTGGCTCATTTTATTCCATATGTGCACTGCATAGGTGTTCTTAAGGAGTTTATGAAGCTCCATGGCACTGACTGGCTCAAATAATTTCCTCCAGTCCTGCCAGGGAATAGGATAAACAGCTTCTGGGGGAAGAGCACTCACTCCTTTGCAGTTCATGCTCTGGATAGTCCTGATGGAGCACCACTTCTTGAAGACACGTGTTAGGAGATGTGGGCCCTGGCGGCCCCAGATCCAGCTGTTATAATTCTTCACAAAGTCTTTCATGCAAAGCTCCATGAACTTGTGCTTGGGCTTAAAGGACAGAAAGGCCCCGTTCAGTTCATCCTCATTTTGGATCCCCAGAGCATTGGTGAGGTTCTGTAAATTCTTAAGCACAATGAAGTCTGTATCGAGGTAGATGCCACCAAACTTCCACATGAGGACAATTCTGCAGGCGTCAGAGAGGATGGGTAAGAAATAAGGCTCCCAGTGCCTCAGAGGCCACAAGTACCACTTTGCCAGAGGTGTTCCAGAAAAGAGCTCTGGCAAGTGCAGGGGCTGGATTTCCACGTTGGGGAAGCAGCTCAGCAAGGAGAAAACCCAGTGCTTGGGTAACGTGGCCTTTTCTTTTGCCAAGCCTTTCATGAGTACCACAACTCTTGAGTCAGGGTGTGTCCTGGCCGCTGACTCCACAGAGCACGAGAACAAGTAACTTGGGTTAGTCCGCTCCGAGGTCTCCACAAAAAACACATTCCCTTTGGAAGGAGGGTGCCCACTGGCATTGGAAATGGAAAAAGGCACATAGTGAGCACAGCTGAATTCAACAGGCAAGCTGTAGAGGCCACTGTTGTAAGAGTCCTGTGTGATTCTCCAGTACAACGTGAGGTAGGCAAAGGACAGGAACATAAAGATGAGGATTAACAGAGCCCTGTGCTTGTGGCTCTGCAGCACCCTGGTCAGCTTTAGCAGGTAGTTGGGCATCCTGAGCATTCTCTCACCAGCCAGAACCTGCTCTCCCAAGACAACCATCGGGATCTGAAGGGAAGGAAAGAAGAAAAAGATACTGATGGGGCAGCAGACCACAAGCCTTCTTTCATGGTTGGGTACCATCTTCACAGTGATGCACAGCAAACTCTGGGAACACCATTAGAGACCTTATCTATCATCTTGTAGAATTTCAGACCATTCTGGACATGAGACATATATGCAAAAAACCCCCGGGATGAGGAAATAGGAGTCCTCCTTATGAATATTGCTGGACCTCCAACATCACATGGAGTTGCTGCCCTGATGACAGCTGTTTCTCATGATGAGTTCTTTTCTCCTGATACACAGTGTGTCCTTCCCCCCAAACCAAACACCAGCCTCAGTCTACCAGGCTGTTGAACCAGCCTTTTGAAACCAACCATCCAAGTCAACAGAGAGCCTGGTTCATTGTCATGGCACTGTAGCCTAGTGAAATGGATGGAGAGTGGGAGGAAAATGGATACAAGGCAGCTCAGGACGCAAAGGCAGACAATAAGGACAAGAATGCCTTGGTAAAGAGAGTTTCAAGTCTGCTTCCCAACCCTGCAAAGTCCCTGCTGGCTGTGATCTGCTTAGCTCTCCCAGTGGTTCCTGGTGATGGATATGCAATCCCCCCTATCCTTCTGCCCTTTACTTCCTCTCTTCTTCTGGCAAAAGGGATGGATGGAGAGGAAGAGATTATTAACAAGGCAGCAAACAGAGAAGTCATTCTAGCTACACTCTCAGCATTAGCATCAGCATTGCTGCTCCTTCCTCCCCTTAAAGTGAAGCTAAAGCAGAAGCAGCACCTCCTGGGCCCATCACTGGGGCCACAAAAGTTGGTGCACAAAAACCCATGAAGAACCAGCAATGGAAGGTTGTGGCATTTAGGACCAGAGGAAATGGTCTCAAGTTATGCCAGGGGAGGTTTAGAGTGGACATTACGAGAAATTTACTCACTGAAAGAGTTATCAAGCATTGGACAGGCTGTCCAGGAAACTGATAGAGTCACCATCCCTGGAGGTATTTAACATACATGTAAATGTGGCACTTAAAGGCTTGGTTTATTGGTGGACTTGGCAGAGCGAGGTTGCAGGAAACTCACCTGTCCCTGCTTTCAAGACACCACAGAATTCACTGCTCAGCTGGTCAAGGTTTTTAAGAGGTAAGTGTCTCAGAGAGTGCCTACAGCCCTATGGTCTGGCACTGCCTTCTTCTGGAAAGAAAAGGTGAGAGACAGAGTCTGAACACCAGGGGGAAAACAAATAAAGAAGGATGTGAGATCATTCAGCTGGTGAGCAGCTATTATAATAAGGTCACACAGATGCACTGTAAAGAAACCATCTAGTTATAAAAGTGTACCAGCTCATGCCATTAAACTATTCAAAAGCTACATTTATGGTACATCAAGTACAAACACAGCAACACAACTCTGATCAGCCTTGGAAAAAGTATTTGCACCAGTCCCTGTTGTCTTCAGGAGAATGAACCAAATACTCGAGTCTAGCGATGTCCTTTCAAGCAAATGGGTGGACATGCAAACTGGGAAACACAGGAGTGGGTGTGTAAATTTGCTACAAATTCAGTACCAGAGAGGGAAAAAGGTCCCGCAAAGTGCTACTGAATATCCACGTAGCTCTTAGGGGTGTGGAACAATAAATACCACAACCAGCGGGAAAAAGCAGCAGAAGATCTCAGTTTTCTCCAGATTTACATTACTGGTGAGAGTAGAAGAGGTAAAATTTGACAATACCAGCATTCAGAAGGTGACTAATCAGTCACGCATAGGAAAACAGGGGGATTTGGGGAATTAGTTTTCAGCGTGTTACCAACAGCTTTAGAGCTCCTCCTTCTGACCCTGCAGAGAACAGCAGACTGAGCACGTGTGAATATTTGAGGTAAGATGAGAGCAAATAGGGTAACTGTAGTGGGTATATTAGACCAATATGTAGAATACTGAAGCTTTAGACAGAGGACACTTGTAGCACTTTGTCTTTTAACTGCGTGTTTTGTACTTAATCACAACTTTGCAATATCGAAGTTTCACTTACAGTCGATTTAGAACAAGTTTTCTCCTGAAACAAAAGAGAAAACAGTGAAAATGCCCACCTGTATAGGTGTAATGCAAGGCTGGATAGACACTTTGTGGGACAAGAAGCACTAAAAGCAAGTCACGGCAAAGAGCCAAGGGATGATATTAGCAAGTTTCTAAAAAAAAAAATAAATTGTGGGGAGAAGTGGTATGGCTGTTGATTCCCAGATCACTGCACACAAACTGGCCACAGTGTGATGGCATCTCACCGAAATTATCCAGAAAAATTATACACAGACTCTGTTATTTCCAACAGAGAGTATCAATGATGCACATAAGTAATAGTCACAAATAGAAGACCTGATAGCCAGACATGGCAACATCATTAAATTTCAGTTCAACTTCAGCCTCCCTAAATATAATAAGCACTAGTTTGAGATGGATGGAAAATGGTCAGTAATGCTATTACACTTAGACAGGAGGAAATTTGTAGGATCAGGTCAGTCAAGCAGGACCTGTTTTCAGGAACCCATGCTGGCTGGGCATGGTCCCCTCAAAGGTGCAATGTGAGAGATGCTAACTTTTTCCACTGCAGTTCAGGAAGATGCTTAGGGAGAAGAGTAAAGCTTTCCACTGCTCTCCTCAAGATGTCCAGGAGAGATTTGTACTCCTGGACACTGAATTGTAGGAGTACTCCAGGCTACTTGAAGAGGTCCATCATAAATGACTCATAAATGGACTTGAATTTAGACTGTACAGGTTCCCTGCCAAGCTCTCTGTAGCTTTGGAAATATCATGCCTTTCCTTCAGGATCTATCCAGCTGCTGAAAGATCTGGTGCATCTGAGATGCAGTTATGGACATTTGGTCACAGAGACAAACTCAGTATAAAAGATAGTTCAGCTCTTCCTGTGCAGGTACAATTTAAGGTGCGATTTGGATGAGCTCTCCTGCTCATTACAGTGTGTTCATTTGCCACTACTATATAATACAGTTGTTGCTGTATAAGATCTCTTTCTGAAAGATGAGCTGGCCTTGGATCCCTGTGTTCTGATTTGCTCCAAAATTCCATGTTTTGAGGATCTACGACATTAAACAGAGATTGCAAAAATCCTGCACAAACCACAGTCTCTCATGCAAAGCTCCATGAACTTGTGCTTGGGCTCAAAGAACAGAAAGGCCTTGTTCAGTTCATACTTGGACAGGGCACCAAGTACATTGGTGAGGATCTGTAAGTTCTTAAGCACAATGAAGTCTGTATTGAGGTAGATGCCACCAAATTTTCCCATAAAGACAATTCTGCAGGCATCAGGATGGGTAAGAAAAAAGGCTCCTAACATTTTGCCAGAGGTGTTCTGGAAGAGAGCTCTGGCAAGTGCAGGGGCTGGATTTGCACACTGGGGAAGCAGCTCAGCAAGGAGAAAGCCCAGTGCTTGGGTAAGGAAGTGTTCCCTTCTGCCAAGATTTTCATGGGCACCACAACTCTTGAGTCAGGGTGTGCCCTGGCCACTGGCTCCACAGAGCATGAGAACAGGTAACCTGGGTTAGTCCACTCTGAGGTCTCCACAAAAAACACATTCCCTCTGGAATTCCCTCCAGCAGTGCCATGGAACAGAGTAAGCACAGCAGATTTCAACAGGCAAGCTGCAGAGCTGGCCTCTGCCCTTAGGATCCTCCACAATTCTTCAATAAAACATGATGGAGGTGAAGGACATGAACTTAAAGATGAGGATAAAGAGAGCCCTGAGCCTGTGGCTCAGCAGCACCCTGGTCACCTTTAGCAGGCAGCTGGGCATCTGAGCATTCTGGCTCCCATCAGAACCTGCTCTCCCAAGACAACCATTGGGATCTGAAGGAGAGGAAAGAAGGAAAAGACATTGGCAGGGAAGGTAAGAACCCACGAGCCTGGAGGTGGTACTATGGCAGAGCTGCATGCTGGACTCTCCTCCATGCTGGCATGCTTGAATTACACTTTGAAAAACACCACCCTAGCTTCTCCTCGCTGCCACAGGGCCCACAGTACCCCACGAGAAAGCACAGCCCATGTCCAGACAGGGCTGTGAGGTTACGTGACAAATCTCAGGTCACACACACAAAGCTCAGAGGAGCCAAATATACCCTGCCAGGCTACAACCAGGCCCATCAGCCCATCAAAGGTCCATCTGCCCAAGACCAGAGGAGCACAGGAACACAGCAGCAGGTAGGATCCTGGATCAAGGACTCCAGAAGGACCAGCACCTTGTCTGGGACCCTCCCAGCTGTGTCCAGGCATGACATCCATACCAGGGTCACCAGAAGCAGCTCTCCAGACCACCTTTCAGACTAAGGGGGGCACTGGGACATATGAGGTGCAGGAAAGAACAGTTTGGAATTACAAAGATGAGATATTTAGAAAAGGGACCAGAGGTGGTGCAAGAGGGGTGTCAACTATGGGACATGGAAAGTTGCATTAAGCTGCATCCTTGGGGGCTTGTATGTGCAGGTGCCAGGAACTGGAGAGACTGGGATCCAGGCCCAGCTGCTGGAGGAATCCACCTTGTACATGTCTCACAGTCACAGAATGGTACTTATTTCCCTTCCATTTATTCCTCAATAACCACCCTGAGTCCCATATTTCCTACAAAGCTCCACAACATGGTAGTGTTTGCCATGTTCCTTCTCACAGCACCTCTGTTCTTGACCACGCCCTTAATTTTATATTTGAGGTTCTAGAAGTGTTTACCCTCCTGTCAGGAACCTGAGCTGGGATATGCAGTGTTATTTCTACTTTTACAAGCCTAATGTGGCTGTCCTGGTCACCCCCCAAGTGTAGATTTAACCACAGTGAGATAAATTACAGGAGATGAAAGAGTAGAGCTGAGTTTATCTTCCAAAAAGTCCAACAGCTTTTAACTGTGTGAAATAAGGTGTGTAAATGCACAGTTTAATTGGAGGGTGTTGTTATCAATATGCCAAGTGCCTCCTTCAGAGTCCACATAGTGAAAGTGGTGCCAGGCTCTTAATAAAGTTAAAAAGCAGTAATGTTTCACAAGGAATAGATGATTTAAAGAAAAATTGGCTGAAAGATGCAGAACATTTTAGTGTCTACTCTGGTTTAATCCCTGCTTACCTTTTGGTAAAACGTTGCATAATTTAAAAGAAATAAAATCAATATAATCCAACAGCAAAAATAGAAGTTCTGTGAGACAAACCAAAAACGTACAAAATCTAACAGAGAACTATGCTATGCCTGCTATAGAGAGCTACACGTCAGCTTGATAACAGAACAAAATTTTCCATTTCAGATTAATCACTCCTCAGTTGTGGGGGAAAAAAAAAAGAAAAATCTCCACTGAGATTTTTTTCTCTGTCATTTTTTTCCCCTCCATTGAACAAAAGTTTTATTGTTCTATGATTTTTCCAACACACCTTCAGTCTCTCAGAAGACTTTGGAGTGTTTCTAAGCCTCCTGTAGGCAATGACATATCACCTGCCATTGTCCTCTAGCAATACCCTTCCCTTTGTGCTAACATCTCTTTCCAAAAGTTACCTGTCCAATCCTTTAGAAATTCTTTAAAGAAAAAAAAAATGAGTGGCCTTTCAAGTACCCTCTCATCATTTATCAACTTGCAATGCAAAGGGTTTGCCAGCAATTTATTGATGGCTTCGTGTCCCACAGAACTCATTATTTGCTCAAACCTGTCACCAGTTTATCCCAAACAGCTCCCTACCAGTTCAGCAGAAAGAAAAGAACATCCCAGCATTGCCACCCACCTGTAAAGCCTTCTTTAGAAAGCAAGGCTTTGTGTTGCAGCTAAACCAGCCTAAGGAGAAGTTTCCAACAAAAGGGGGATTCCCTCAGCTATGCAGGCAGAAAACTCTGCCTACAAAATAAATATGAAGCTTTTCTGAAGGGCACAAAGGGAAGCAGGAGCACTTGTGGGCAGACCTGGGAAGAGAAAGGCTGCCAAAATGAGGAGCCCAGCTACAGTACACAGAGTGGTATCTCTTTTTCCACTCAAAATAATACAGGACAATCCCATTCAGCATCCTGACAAGAAAAGTTCCCCAGTGCTTTTTTGCAGAGTGTCTTTTGGGTCTTCTTTAACAGAAAGGAACAGTTTTGTCCCTCATAGCTTTTAGCTTTCAGGAAGCAGACCACATAAACCTCTCATCAATACTTAAAATGGAAGGGAAGGCAGAATTTGGCTGTGGAAAGGGCAAACAGACAAAAGGGACAGATGCCATCCATGGGTCAGGCAGGAAACTGATACAGCTCTGTGCCACCAACAGCTTCCAAACAGTAGTTTCCTATTACTCCATATCCATAGAAAGCCTTGCACAACCCTTCTGTACCTGTGTAAAAAATTTAAGTCTAGACAGTATTTTAACCCTCACAGCTCAAGGGAATACTGGCACTACAGTAGAGTGTAGTAGAACATTCTCATGATTAAACACTTCAAGCCTATTAGGCCTCTATGTAGTTATTTTTTCCCTTCCCCTAATCTGAAGAATGATTTATTTTCCTGTTTGTAAAATCCAGAGACATGCTGGAAAGGAAAGAGGGTCCAATAGCAGACTACATGTGGATTCAGGGGATTTCTGTTTATTTTGCTGCTCTGGAACAGATTTCTTTTCAGACTTAAAACTGGAACACAGTCTAACTTCTGGCTTGAAATGATAGTGAAGTCTATGTCTAAATTACTTCAAGGATCTCCTACAAATATTGAAGAAGTACTCTCCTGCCTGACAGAGCAACTGCAAAGCTGAACATATGGAAGGTTGGGAGACATTAACCCATGCACCTTACACAGATGGGAGGTTTTATGGGATTGTACAAAAAAAAAAAGACTGTGAACATTTTCCTTTTTAACAGAAAAATCTAAATAAGCATGATTGTCCTTAATCCTTCACTGGCAGTGGAATCTGAACTTCCACCAGAGCTCATTTAAACCGTTGGGCAGAGTTCCCAGCCCCAGTTTAAAATAATTTTAAAAGCCAGTAGAGATAGCAAAGAAGTGAATTACAAGCAAAGAGGTGGGTTGGAAGTGTATCACCTGTTTCCCAGGGAAAGCACCATCCAAAATAAGGACTGTGGATCTGTTCCTATGTTGTCAGGTTGTTGAGATTCCAGGAGTTCTAAAGTGTTTATCTGGTCAGAACTGCCTGTGAGGAAAAAAACCAAACCAAAACACAAACCCTGCCCGAGAACAGAGATGGGAATCACAAAACTAGAAGACACAGTCCAAGCTTTTGACAAGCATGGGAAACACAATCCCTAGGGAGCTAAATGACAGTACTGATTTACTGAGGGGCTGCCAGTAAAGACAAGAGTGGTGTCTCCAGTCTCTTCTCTCATCACACACTGGAACTTGATCCAAACCACAGCAGTGCTGACAGCAAGGCACACTCAGCACTACACACTGCTCACCTGATCTCACCTCTACGTATGGAACAGGTGCATCTGTAGGGTTTTACATAGCACCTGCCACTGGCACAGAGGCTTCTCTCTAAAGTAGTGGCCAAATAAATGAAGATGGAAGTAGAATTTCTCATAAGCACCTTGTGCCAAACTATCTGCTGATGGCATGACAAAAGCAAGGCGATGGCTAGTTGTTGCTAAAGTAAGTGGCCCCACTTCCTTCCTCCTCAGGCTCTTCCTTGATGCCCCTCTGAACCTGCTGTGAATGGCCTTGCTAAAGCTAAAGCACCAAAAGGCCAGTTCTGCTGGAGGTTTTGATGTTCTTCCTTGTTGAGCTCCCCAAACTGGTGACACATGCACAAATACTGGCACAGAGAACGGGCACCCAGGAGGCTGCGTCTTTCCAGTGTCACCAAACTCGGCTCCATGGTAATGCCAAATTGGACACCAAGGCTTTCAGTACAGAACTTGGCCCCGTGATACCTCTGAACAGGAAAAAATTCATTGGAGCCACTGCTGGATGGAGAGCAAACGCCTTGAGAGTCAACGAGAAGGAAAGCTTGGAGTGGTTTTAGTCAAAGCTTCTAAACTCTTCTTCTTTCAGAAGCATTACTAGTTGTAGGTTACTAAAATTATAAGAGTGATGTATTTTCTTATGCCTGTTTAGTAGGTGCATTCTTCCCCCTCTCGCCAGCGAGCATTTCTACAGCTCTATTATGAGTCTCCATCTCTCTTCCTCAGACCTTATCCCTGCTCAGACTCCGACCTTTTCCAGGGCACGTCTGCCTGGGAGCACGACGGCAGCTTCGCCCTCACTAGTTGTGCTGTCTTCCTACCCCATTAGCCAAGCTACCATCCCTGCTGGCAGAGCAGAATTCCACATTTCTCCGTCCCATCTGACCCTTTTCTTTCGTCCTCTCACTGTGCTGCTGCCATTCTCCTGGACCCAGGGCTTCAGTGGTCCACCAGTTCTTCCCGAGTAGGATAAAAGGAGAGCCCTTTTATCCCGCCCCTTCGCCGACTGCCCCCGACAGCGATGCCCGCACAGCACAAACCTCACCGAGCCGCGCAGGGACCCGAGAGCGGCTCCCCATCACACCCCCCAGCCCAGATGCCTCCTACGGGCTGGTGCCTCTGCTCGTGGAAAAATCCTCCGTGGAAAAATACACCTTTCCCCGAGCGCGACAGGAGGGCGAAGCATCCCAGCCCCGGCTCACGGGCAACCCGAGACCCGCGTCCCCCGCACCCCGGGCTCACCTCCGGAGAGATGCGCCGCTCCGTCCACCGCCCCCGGCCACCACGGCACCCCCGCCGGTCCCGCCTCCGGACGGGTCCCTCCCGGGACCGCCCCGCTGGGTCCGGCCGGGGAGACCCGGCGAGAACATCCCCGTTCCCCGCCCCGTGCCCGGAGCGGGCGGCATCGCCCCCGCGACCGCACCGAGGAACGGCCGCTCTCGGGGTTTTTAATTCACAATGGATCACTTAAAATTGCCGGGAGGCTTTTTTTTCCTTCCCCTCTGGATGTCTCCTTCCCATCTCCGGGAATTTGTCCTCTGCCGGACTAACGCGTCTCACCGCAATTGTACCTGTGGTCACGATGTGAGTCGCGCTACATATCGGTGGCTGGTGGGGCCGGGGAGGGGCAGGGGAAGGTGGGAACTTCCCACACCGGTTGGCACCAAAGGAGATGATTTTTACAAAGCCAAATATAATTATAGTCACCAAAAAGCCCAAACACATGTTTTCCCCTCAATCAAGTAATCTGAAAGGTGCTCCCCCAATAACGTTAAGCTATTTCTAAGGACAGGTCTTAATCAAATTGGAAGTTAAAATGGATTTCAAGTTATTTTTGTCTGCCCAGCTGAGCAGAATTTAAACTAATGAGACAGAGCTGCTACTGATGGGTGTCAGTGCTCACCCTCCTTGCAGCGAGCGTTTGAACCAGATGACTTCCTGAGATCCCTCCTCATCCCGATTTTTCTGCTCGTGGTGCCGAGCCCAGGGATGTTGTTCCTCCACTGGTCTCCGTGTGAAAGCAGTCCGTGGATGCAGAGGGAGACAAAATGGGGTTTGTGACCGGGGGTTGGTGCGCTCAGGGGCAGGCGGCTGGATCATGGGAACTCGTAGGGCAAGGACAGAACCTTTGGGAACGGTGACAAAGTGGGGAAGGAGTGTCTGAAGCCCAGAGATCTCTCCAGAAGGTTGCCAGAGCCAGGATTTAACTCCTGTGGGGCTACTACAGCAGGGATGGCAAAGTGTCAATCTCTGGACATGGGGATGTATCTAATCAGCAGAATTCAGATCACACATGTGCCTCTGGGCTGTTTTATCATTAGTCCCTGAAGCTTGAAGAGTGGGGGGACAGTCCCCCAAGGATGCCTCCCTCACAGATCACGGCTGGGGTAAGTAGGGTCTCAAGGAGCCAGGACAGGGTGTGGGAGGCAAATGAACTCCCCCAGCCACCTTCCAGAGCATAGCAACATGCAAATCACCCTCCAAAGCACCTGGCAGAGGAGCAGCAGCATGTCCTTTGAGCTAATTTCACAGCTGCAAATCACCTGAGTAAACAGTTTTCAAGTGCTTTTGGCTTGGTTTTGTTTTGATGAGTGGTTTCTTACGTCCTCTATCAGCCAGCGAGGGGATTTCAGTCTGAACTGGGAGAGAAGAGCTGCTGGGAAGGGTCGTGGTGACATTAAGTGCCTTATCCTCATCCCTGCTTCAAACTAAGCCGGTTTGGGACTCAGCTCTGGCCAGTCCTGCTGCTGGTGCTGGAAAGATCTTGCACAAGAATTATTCCTATGAAGGCAGCATAACCATGGCACTGGTCTCAGCATGGCACATAAGTAAATGGTTTATGGAAGGCGGGAAGGGAGAAGGGTGTGGTGTGGTCGGCACGCAGTGATTAGTGTGACATTCCACGTCAGGAGTGAGGTGGGAACAGAAGTTAGAATAGAGAGAACACGGTCTGTTCATGGAGCAGAGGGAGCACATGCCAAAGGCACACAGTCTAGAGGGCAGGCAGGCAGCAGGGTCACTCTCCTGACAGGAGCCAGATTGCAGACTGAGACCCTTAAACCACCTGCCTTTTTTTTGTGCTACGGTGCCAAAGGGATGGTATTCCCAACCAGACACATTGAGATTGAAAACAGAGCATGTTCCTATTACCAGGCTTTCTTGATGAAATTTCTGTGAGAGTAAAGAATAAAACCAGTGAATGGCTTTGCTCACCCCTTGGAATGAAGTTTCTGAGCCTCTATCAAGAGCTTTTTTTTAAAAAAAAAAATGGCAGAAAGAGAGTAATCCTTTTAGAGAAATTAGCCTGGTGTCGTTAGGATGTTATCATATTTATTGATCAGCATGCACCAGCCAGGGATGCACTGTGATTCATTTTGCTGGTTGAGTCAAGCATGATAATAAGTGCCATGTCCAGTGAGTGGATTAGTAATGAAAACGGGATGTGAGGAAAACTGGAACAGTGAGGTACCTTCAGACAGAAAGCAGGCTGGCTGCTACATTGAAATCAAGGCTGTTTGTCCCTCTATATAAGAGCCTGAGATTGCAAAAGCTTTCCCTGGCTCAAGCCCAAAGTAAGAGAGCACTGAATTACTTATCACCAAATTGGGTTGGATCATACTGTAAAGTTTTGTGCTGATTGTATCAAATAATTTTAATTTCTATCATATTTAAATAAATTTAAGTATATTCAAAATTCAAAGGCTGTTTTAAAAGGAGTAATTGTTTTGAGTTGGAGGGAAGATGTTTGCTTAGAAAATGTCAAATTTGGAAAATTTTCATGGACCTTTAATTCACCTCACCATATTTCTTTTTAGTTTTGATAGTCACTAAAAGCCACTCCTTCCTGCCAGAAGGCCAGTTTGAAAGACATGTCAGAAAGCCTCCAATCAGTGGAAAATCCCAAGATAACTCCACCAATTATAGCAATGATTTTCTATGACAAATTCTGCAGCTAATAACAGAGGGCCAAATCTGCAAAGCTGCAGTCAGTAAGAGCTGCCAGGTCCCATAAATCAGGTGACTCTGATTTGGGCACTGAGATTAAGTTATAAATGCCCAGTGTTTGACTCTCTGTCCCCATGTTTGTGCATGTTTGGTTCTTATCAGACCAATGTTATCATTCATGGTCATAAAGTGGGGTTTTCTTAAGGGAAAGCAGCTGCAGCACTTCCCAGCTCCAGTGACAAAATGCTCCTTTGCCTCACACCTTAACCTACCTCAGGGTGTAAATAGGACAGTGAAAACACCCTAAAAACAACTGACCACTGTGTTCCTACATAAATAAAGGTCATTTTAAGTCCTCCTTTGTTTAACATAGTCCTTGTGGACATTTGTTGAATTACAACACTTCAAATGTGAATTATACTCTTTATTTGGAGACTACTTAGAAGTAAAACACGGTTAGGACTATAACCATAGGTGCAGAAGGGCCTGGCTTGTTATAGACCTGGGGCTGCTCTTTGAAGATCCTCCTGAGCATGGAGCCAGAGCCCAAGTCTAAAGGATAAGCAGAATCTCATGCACTGACCTTGCCATGTGCTAGAGGTGCTGGATGATCCAAAAATCCCACACCACCTACACAAAGCAGAAATTACTCATCCCTAGTGAAATTTATCCATTTTTGGGATGAGGCATGACAGCAGGGTTAACAGACCCACCAAAATGCCAGGGAAAAACATGGCCACAGAAGATTTTTCACTCCCCCTGAGACAACCAATGCCAACACACGGCACTTACCAAGTTTAGAGTAAGTATTTAAAGAGTGAAATAGAGCCCTTTTGTTCACACACAGAACTGCTGATGTTTATGGAGGTTTTCCCGGTCTCCAGCAGGCTGTGGGTAACCGATGTTAATTACTGAACATCATCTGCAACTCATCCTCTCTTAAAGTTTAATGGTCTTTCCAACAGCTCCAAAATCCTTCCTGGGCACTGTGTGAGGCTTAACCTTGTTTGGTTTTCATTTGAAAAGCAGAAGGGTAGCACATGTGTAATATTTGCCTTTACCTCTAATCATTCATTCCAGGCACCTTGGGATTGATAAGGAAGGAGGAGCAGGCATAAAAACCAGAGCAGTTTTCCACAGTAGTCATGGAGTCAGCAAACACGGCAGGACTGTGTGGCTCTTAGTCCTGACCAGTTGGGTAACCTGTGTAATCTCTGGTGACAGCAGCCGGGTCAGCCTTAAGCCTGAGAGAGAAGGAATTGCCGGCTGGGTGAGGGAGGGGATTGTCCTGCTCTGCACTGCACTGGTGCAGCCTCACCTGGAATATTGGGGCACTTTGGGGCACCACAATATAAGAAAGATATTGAGCCATTAGAGAGTGTCCAAAAAAGGCAACAAAGATGGTGAAAGTCCTTGAGGGGAAGCGTGTGAGGAGCGGCTGAGGGCACTCGGTGTGTTCAGCTGGAGAAGAGGAGACTGAGGGGAGACCTCACTGCAGCGACAACTCCCTGGGGAGGGGCAGAGGAGGGACAGGGACTGAGCTCTGCCCTGTGTGACCAGGGACAGGAGCCAGGGAATGGCCTGGAGTTGTGTCAGAGCAGGGTCAGGTTGGATATTGGGAAAAGGTTCTTCCCCCAGAGGGTGGTGGGGCACTGACCAGGCTCCCCAGGGCAGTGGGCACAGCACCAAGGCTGACAGAGCTCCGGGAGGGTTTGGATGATCCTCTCAGGGACAGGGGGGACTCCTGGGGATGGGCCTGTCTCATACTCTCCCCAGGTTTCCCTCAAATGAGTCCAGGGTGCCAAATGCCAGGAACAAACCTGGAACACACCTCAAACACACCTAGAGAACACCTGGAACACACCTGGAATGAGGGAAAACCCGGACCGTAGTGGGGCCGGAAAACGGAATGGATTAGCCTGGATTAGGTCCTACGTCCCGAATGGGGGAAAACCTGGACTGGATCACACTTGGGATCGGGAGAACGCAGACCGGATGGGGTGTTCCAAGTTTTGCATGCAGGATCAGTGGATATCCAGAATGTCTTTCCCATGAAAAATCCACCCCAAATTTGGCTTTGATCTTCATTTCATTTTGCAAAGAGAAGGGGAATTTCCCCCTTCATTACCTTCATCTTTCTACTGCCAACAGAGAGAATTTCATATCTATGAAAGCAGACTCTCAATTTTCATCAATAACATCATCTCACATCCAGAAGTGTCTTTCATTTACTGTTACTAGATCACACCCACAGAGATTTCTTACTGAAGCCAATGGGAAAACCTCTTCCCAAGAATAGGATGTTTGGGTTCACATTACTATTGTTAAGTGCCTTAATGTTGCCCCTTCACACCCACGATGAGAGTTTCCTTCGTATTTCATGGAAAAAGCATTTAAGGCTTTGGGAACACGATGCTCTGTGTGAATTCCTCATCTGGCCTTCAGAGATGGTGCTGGTGCTTACCTTCAGCATTGGGTCTTCAGGGATGAACTGGAGCTCTTATTTCTCTCAGTGCAGAGGAATCCTGTGTTCAGCTGGATTTACAGGAGCAGTGTGCAGGTTCCCTTAGATCCACCAGGCTGCTTGATCCTCCCTGATTTGGGCCTGATAAAGAGCACACCTGGCACACTTGGGCATCAGAAAACTTCCCTCAGTGGCAGCATTTTGGCTGCAGGTTTGTAACAGCTGCCAGGGGGTCTGTGGAGCACCTTTACAACACAGGTCAGAGCAATGTGCCCTGAGTTTGTAAAGCTGAAACACAGCAGGATTCTCCATGAGACAAGGTGCAGAAGATGGATAGGCAGGAAGCAGGTTTGGAGATATTCCCATCCCAACAATGCCCATCTGGGAGTGGTTTGCTGTATTGCAACGATGCATAAAAGTGCACACAATTACACCTTGTACTTCACTGCCTTAATTTAAGCATCTGCATCCCCACACAAATGTCTGAATATGCAGCCAAGTCACTGGATACAACACAACTCCAAAAATCAGACCATTTATCACTTGTATTAAATTTACTGCTGTGTGTACACTTACATGAGGAAGACTGAAAACCAAAAATTATTACCTGTAATTAGAGAAAACCAAACCAGATGAATGTATTTTCTTGTTATATTACCAAAATCATCTCTATAGGGTGAGGAAGGAAATAATGAGGCAAGTCTTTTATTGTAAAGCTCTACAGTACAGCAGAACAAATACTCATCTTGTGCTACTCTTAAAAAAGAAATATAATTTTTGCTTAATAAATTTAATTGATAAATCTAAATGCAACAGGCACAGGAGAAAGTTACCAGAACTGAGAGTTAGATATGAGGCAGCTAGAAATTAAAACCTACATACAGCTATACTGTTATTTCAACACAATATTTCAGTTCAGTAGCTTATTTGCTACCCCAGCCTTAGTGTTTTGATATCTTAATCACTATAGCAATTTAATAAGAAAGCTAATTTTACCAGACAATTGTACAGACAAAATATAGATGGCAGTATTTAGAAAGCTGGAGACTGGTGTCCACACATAGAAATTTAATTTAGAAAGGATTTTATATCAATTGTTTTTATTAGATATCAGCAGTTTACAAATTTCAACTAAGAAATAAAATTACAGAACAGAGTTACCTGGAGTTCATTCTTGGTTGTGAGGTTTTTTCCTTTAAGGTCAAAATAATTTTTGTGCAGGATGTCATCAGCAAGAAGTTCTAGACTGTCTAAAACACAGTCCAACTATTTCCTCATTCAATAATTGATAATTTATCAAAAATCTAAGATTGTTCTAAACATTTTTAACAAGTATTTAATGAACTAGTCTATTAGGCCCTTTACATATTTCAAGGTTTTTTTTTTTTCAATTTTGTACACAATACAGATTTTTAAAAAGCACTTAAGGATCTTATATTGCAATTTTTTTGTAACTTTCAAAACCAGGAATAAATAGATTGTTCCCATAACAAGATGAAATCCACTATTCAATATACCACATTTTGACTTCTCCATACTTCACATCTAAGCATACAACTTTCTAGCTGGAATATTGTTTTAAACCACTCATCCCCACCAGTTTAATGCACATCAATTTATGATGGAAGCTTCTACTTCCTGGTAAGCACAGGTTTAACCTAAGTGTATATTTTACTACAGTCTACTAAATACCACCTCACTTTTTGCATTCATTCTTCTTTCTCTTTCCTGTCTCACAGACAAAACCAGTAAAAAATAAAGCTTCCAACATCTACAATAAGGTTGTTAAGAAATAAAGACTGTAAAGAAGGGGGGGGGAAAGCTTATGCAATGTAACAAGTTGCTGCAAAACTTCTGCTGTGTAAAGATGAAACAGCAGGAAGAAGAGGCTGAGTAAAACAAGTAAAAACATCATCAGTCTTAAGGCCACCTTCATTTCAATCAGCAGTGGGATCACTTGAGGGTGTCAAATCTTTCAGTTATGAACCGTATCGATCCTAGAAAAGTAAAAAAAACCAGACATGAGTATGTTTTCCACTGAAAGAAATTACTTTTACTTCCATTTGTACAATAAACAGCAGCTTAATTCTTAAAGATTTAGAGAAAATTGACCAGCACCTCCAAGAACTGGAGTTTAGGGTTAAACTCCAGGATAATCAGCCTGATTTTCAAACACCCAATGAGCTCCTATAGGAAATCCAAGTGACTGGAGCAGGAAGGATGTTGTACCCTCCTGAGGCCAGGATGTCTTCATTTTGTGCACAAACATGGATCAAAGTGTTACTGTCAAACCCATTAGAGAACCAATACAGGAGTTGGGCTGGATGATCATGGTAGGTCCCTTCCAAACTACTCCAAGTTAGGAACTAATACTACTTTAAAAAAGTGACAGCAAGTCACTTTCATGCTGGAATTTTTGTTTTAAGGGTAAGAAAAACAAAAAAGATATCCTAATGAATGTGACCTATCAGCTGCAGATTTATTCCCAAAAGATAAATATCTACTGTCTACTATGAAAGATCTACAAAGCTCAACACTAAATTAATTCCTATCTCTGAAGATGATTCAACAGCAGGATTCATGATGCTAAATCCCTACAAAAAACCTTTAACTTATGATTAACATATTGTACCATTTTTACTCACCTGTATAGATGTCATGACCCCATTAGCAAGGACAGAAAGTTTTCCAGCCACTGATTTCACTCCTTGTTTAAACTGAGCTATATCAGGAGCTGAAGGCAAGACATTTGTAATATTGTAGCTTCCTAAAAGGAAAACACACAGAGGAAGAAAACTGAATTTTAGATTTAAAGCAACTTCTTTCTTCTTCCTGAAGTAAAATATACAATTGGGAGCACCAGACATATGTCAACTGTCTTAAATCCATCTTCCTTTTGATTTTTTTTCCAGTTTTTCATAATTGCACAGAGTGTCATCTGCTAGAATTTGTATTCCCAGCTAAGCAATTCATGTTTGGATAACAGATGATTTATTCTGCACTTCCAACCTGTGACAATGTTGTCTTGTACTCTAAATAGCTGTTACTCCCTTGCAACTTAAATAAGAACCTTATTCAGTGGTAGCTGAAGTGTTGAAGCCTTTTTGTTTCCATGCATAGGGATTATTTCCGTGCTGTATATAAAGATATATGGGGCATTTCTACATCTGAGGCTTGGAAAATTCTACAGAAATTACAGTAAATATAAATTAGTTATATTTTAAATCTCTAGAACAACACTGGCAAGCCAGCCTTCCTTAAAATCAATGCAGTTTGGACAGTTAGAAAAGTGAAGACCTAAAGGTAACAGAAATCAAAGATGTTCCAAAATTAACTGCATGATAAGTATTAATATGCTAATAATTACCACTACCCACTCCTTGGTGAAAATAATTACTGGCATGCCTTAATATTAAATACCTATTACTGTAAAAGGCACAAATAGCAGTAAACCAGCATCACAGAACTGTGATCATAGAATATTTATATTCCAAGGACATTTTATTTTGGCAAGGACCCCAGAATTCCAGCAGTGTTTTTGTTGTCAGTCTCCTGATTACCTTTATTTTATGGAACTAATAATTAATTCAGCACCAGACAAGCTGGCACTGCAGCTTTCTCCAAGAAGGGCCACTGTCCAAAAACAAGCAGGAAAAGGGAGATTCTGACCACTGAATATAGTGTGAATTTATAATAAACAAACTAATAATTCCTGGTGTACTTTTTCCTCACTATTATTTAAGAGCAGGTAACAACTCTCAAAATTTAGCAGAAGTTTATTCTTCATAATATAACTTTTAATTTTAAATATATTTAAATACTTTAATTAAATATTTGAGTTA